>JAZHYW010038083.1:0-162757 GCA_037355805.1 Ixodes ricinus | reverse complement strand
CGCTGGTCGCCTCTCGCTTCGGACCGAGCGCGGCGGCCGCCAGTGTCTCGCCAGGGTTGCCATGGCAACCAACGGCAGAGCACTGGCTTTGGCATCGGCCGGCCGTCGACACTCTCCAGACCGGCCTTGAGTAATGTGCGCCAGCGGAGACAGGTACGGGGACCGCCGAGCGCCAAGGAACGCTCGTTGTTAATCGATGCCTGCTGCGCGATGACCGTTGCCGTGTTCACCCGGCCGTGGGCCAGCGCATAAATTGCACGGTCCAGTTTGCACAAGTTAGTGTGCTCTGGGGACTGAAGGAATTATCGCGGTAACCAGACGTACGAACGTTGAAGATGGAACTCGAGGAAACCGGTTTTTTTTTTCTTTTGAAACGAAGGATTGAGCATTGGAAAATATTCACAATGCGCCACGCAATGGCGCTGGTAAAGAGCTTGCGAATTTATCCACTACGCCGTAAAATCTCGAAGGTTTTGTTTCCTTCGCTCTATGCTGTTTATTGAAAACTCAGAGGCGCTATACTGCCCAGTAGGAAAATGCCTCCGCCTTCCTTTTTAATTTGCGTGAAGAGATAACTATTGCAAGTATAGCATTTTTGTCAGTTGAGTTCTCCTGTTGATTCGTTGTGCTATAGCACTTCCTTAGCCTGCTGAATTCTTTGGCGTCAGGTGGACCACCTAAACAGAACATGGTGCAAATACCCTCTGTAAAAAAACAAAAAAAAACATAATATTTAGCTGACGGATCACATGATGCTAAGGAGAACACGACAGTTTTGCAGACCGAATCTGCGCGATCATTTTACTATTTCTGCCAGCTCCTAAACTTTAGAACAATCGTTAAAGACGGATAAAACTCATATAAGGATAAAACGGGGGCCGGATTGTTATTTTTAGCCAGATTCAATGCTCTTCTTAGTGCAGAGCTCGTAAGATACGCCGGCAAGGGCATGAGTTCCGACGACTCGATACGCGTCTCATGTTTTTTAAACAGCCCCCGTGGCCGCAACCGAGCCTCAGGCCATTCCGTCAAATTATGCGTGAGAACTCGCAGCTGCGAACCTCGAGAGCCTGTCGAGCACCCGTGCCGCAAAACCTCAGACGCCTGCGCCGCCTCGCTCGACCGCGTGACGGCCGCAACGCCCGTCAGCTGGACGTCGGGCGGCCTGCGGCGGAAACTGCGGCTCGGCCCGTGCACGAGCTGTTTCGCAATGCCCGCTCTGGGCCAGTCGCTTAATCAACCGGCGCCGCGGTGCAGTATGCTCCGTTCATCGCTAACTTGACAGTACGGTGGAAGCTATGTGCTCGTTGGACCAGTAGTACGTCTGTTTCTTTGTCCCGTGATCAGGCTCCTTCTCGTACCCACGCGCAGAGACCGGGGTCAGGTGATTAAAGGGAGGCGGTGGATTGGTCCAGCTGCGAGGCCGTAGCTCCCTTCCACTGTCAGCTTAGAGACGAGCGGAATAGTAGGAGTGCTTGCTCAGCCACCTGTACAGCGTGGCAGCGGCGCTTTGATTGGGTCCCCCGGCCTCCGGATAATGTGCAACTCGAGGAACTTTCAGGAAGGCTATCTGTCCTGCTCTTTGATGGAGTGGGGAACGGTCGGACTAGACGAGCTCTCGAGGGTGCCGCTTACAGCTGACAGAGTGAGAGAGAGCTATGCGAGACGGACGGAAATAGTCGAAATCAATATTCGAATCCCATAGTGAAGAGTGCGCTAAATATTCGTCACCAGGTAACAGCCATAATCGTATCGCTTCGTGGACCAGCAGGGAAAGGAAGCACCTGACGATTTACGTGAGGTCAGGAGGCGTGTGAATACACAGTATCCTCGAAAGCGGACCTTTTGCGCATCATGGAGATGAGTGACCGGCGGTAATAAAGCTGTGGGTCAACCCGCTGGCCGATGCGGCAGCAGGTGCAGTCGGCGCGGCACGTCCGCGATCGCTTTACTTCGGATTAATGTGGAAATTTGAGCCAGTTGGTTCATGATCGTCATGCGCCGAAAAAGGGCAGGGACAAACGTTTACGTGAATTTCGCGCGAAGTTGCTATCTGGGCATGCGCGATACCCTCGCCTTTATGAGGGGGGGGGGGGGGGCAACGCGGACTTGTTTGTAAACCACGTGTTGGTCCATAGTTGAATCTAGCTCGACCCCACACGTTAAACGTCCTCACAAGTTCTGTACTAGGTCTCCCATTATCAGCGCCGCTTTAACAAGAATGAAAAACAATGCCTCGGAAAGGAAACGTTGCCTTCCATTGTTCACCCTCAGAGCGGGCGCTTTTCTCCCTGGGGAAACTCTGGCAACTGCGGGTGTGCATCACTCTAGCGGAACAATGGCGACGCCCCGAGGGCGGATACTTCGGAACTCTGCGATTCTAGAACGGGACGAAAAGGCACGTAACAAAAGAGGATCGATGGGCGTGAGGCCCGTGCCTGACCGCGGCGAGTAGAGCGGCTAATTGCAGGTTGCCGGCTCACTCGGGGCCAACAACCGGGGCCAACACCCGGTCGGCCGAAGCGCCCTGGCAAGGCCCAGGGTTCACGAGGAACGAGGATCGTGCGATTGTTCGCTCCTACGAGTTTCGCGTGCGTGCGAATAAGCGCTCTAACGCATTGGGCGTTTCTTAAGCCCCTTTCTTTTGTTCCTTCTGCTTCTAAAGCTACAAGTTGCCAATGGTTTATAGGCCTTCTCGTGTTGGCAACCTCCGTGTTTACATTCGGTCTGTAGACGATTCTAGAAGATTTAACCAACGAACCTTATTGTGCTCGCTGAGCGATGGACATTTTCAGCTGTAGAGTTCGACTGACGTGTTCAGAGATTAACGTTGCTGTACTGTCAAACTGTTTGGTTGTTCTTCGGGTTGCTCATCTGCCTTGGTCGCAACAGACGCATACTGAGGTTAGAATTCAAACGAGGCTGTCTAAACGATGTTGTACACATTAGTCCTCAAAAGTAAGGAAATACAGTTAATTGTTACTCGGCCTTAGAAGTAACTAAGCACGTTACCCGTTCTTTTTCTAAGAAAGTAACTAAATCCGTTACTTGTTACCGAAAAAAGTAACTAGGCATTAGAGTAACTCGTTACTAGTAAAGCGTTACGTGCACGTCTGCCCTCAGGTTTCACAAAACTCATGAAAAGCACATAAAAATGCATTATTTCTAAATTGAAGACAGTAAAAAAATGCGCCAACCGCACAATTAATCGGAAAAGCAAACCGTACTAGTTCCAACTACCCATCGCATATGTTTTGTTTTGTATTTTCGATTTTTAAACATTATCGGTGACAAGTCATTCCCGACTATCCATCCGTTGCGGCAGACCTTTGAGGAACGTTCGCCTCAGTGCCGAGTTTAATAGACGAGGTATTACAATTAAATTATGCGTATGGCCAGAATGCAAAACCTAACGTTAATATAAAAACAGCACAATAATGATGTAATTAAAAAAAAAGTTTGCATACTCTTTACACGACACATCATAGAAATACGGATAAATAGGAACCATAGTAAGAGTTGCAGTTTGTATCAAGCAGCATCCGATTATGATATTCCACTACTTTCAGGGATAAACTATTTCCGAGAGGCAAACAGGGCGTTTCGTTTTACGCGCAAACAAAGCATCCTCGTCGCAGTTCCGAAAATACGGCATCCCCACTTAACCGGTGAATCGACTCAAAGTCGGGGCGACGAGTGGGCTGTTTTGGCCGTTGGTCCATTGACCCGCCACCCGAAGGAAGGTCCCCCGACGATGACAACCGCCGACTTCGGGTCGCGCACAGAGGCGCCCACGGCGTTAGGGCCCTCAAGTGCCCCTCGTCTCGATACGGCCTCGTGACTATTTCTGGGTCGGAGCGGGAGAGAGCCACGCTGAGCGCGAGCCGAGGGGCGTCAAGAGAGACGCGGCGATAACCCTTTCCAAAAGGCAGTCGAGTCGCATGAGAGCGAGACGTCTAACAGGGAGGCCGCGAACTTCCTGAAGGTCGAGTTCGAAAGGCTGAGAAAATTTCTAACCTCGTCAGGGGTCGAATACGAAAAGTTCGCAACTCTAAAACCCCGTTGAAATTCAAATTAAAAAAAGAAGAAAATGTCATTGTTTTCTTAAAGTTAAAAGTTTCAATATTTCCAATTTTTTCGCAGATGTTCGAAATATTCGAGCATTTTAAATTTTATTTAATATTCAAGTTGGAAAAATCTGAGATTCCTTATTTCTTCGAGGTACACGTCTAGAAATTTCGAAAGTTTCAATTCTAAGATCGAAGCCTGAATTTTATGGACAGAGACCAAATTCGGCAGTTTCAAATTAAGTTTTTATCGATTCATCTAAAAAAAAAAGGAAGGCGTCACGAACCTCTAATTCGAAATTAAAGGGCAGCTCTTGAGGAGGAGGGAGGGAGGAGGGTATGCCCTCCTCCTCCTCCTCCATCCCCTCTCCTCCTCCGATTTAGTTTCCCCGCAATATTTAGCGGGGAATATGACATCGCATGACCGGGTGTCACGTCACCTAGGAACAAATTCTGTTTCTCAGCTAGATTTAGTGGGATAATTTAAGTCACAGTGATTCTCAACACCAATTCAATTCGCCACCTAAATTTAGCGGGGCATTGAATTGGTGTTAAGGTCACGTGACATCCATTTTCCCGCTAAATTTAGCGCGGTTACGCCGACGCCGCAAAACACGAAAACGGGCGCCTAAGAGCTGCGCCATAAAAACGCGCGAAATGTGCTACAAGATTTACTGAAAGCGTTGCACATTTCTCTTATTCCGTAAACATACGTATTGCTTCTGAGTGCTATACTAACGATACTACCTGTATTACTCTTTATTTGTCGTAACTTATGAAACAAGGGTTGAACTGGTTGAACGGTTCATCGAAAAGCCCTAAGGCGTTCTGGTGAGCGTTCTTCTCATGTTTTTGCAAACTAGCAGCAATCCGATCAGACGTCGCCTAAATGCGACGCTGGCATAACACAGCTAAATGTACAGGATAACGCAGGCACATGAAGACAGCCAGGCTTCCCGATATTTTTAAGTTGCTATGAGCGTTTATTTTTGGTTGGATGACCCGTGGAATGATAAAAACTCTAGACACAGTCACAACACTCGACACAAGACAAGGTTGAGCTGAAGAACACCAAACTAGAGTACAAAACAAGCCCCCCCCCCCCCCCCAAAAAAAAAAAGAATAAATAAATGAATACACCGGTTGTCATCGGGCTAACCATAATGCCGCGGCCCGAACTTTTTTCCTCATTAGTAACCAGGTGGTTATTAATGATAATGAGGTAAGCGCCTACACGGCGTTGGCTGTAGAGCATCGGTGTTGCGCTCCGCGCGTGCCTTTCACCGACCAGTTACTTACTCGAGGAAATCGGGGGACTTTCGTTCAAAAACAACTATAAAGGACGCCACCGGCGAAGCGCCTCCATTGAATTTCGAGCCTGCAGATCAGGGATCTAAAGGCTTCAAAGATCTGCAGGGATCAGGGACCTGCAGGTAACCTCGGGGCAACGTACGGGGTTTTGCGCGGAAGAGACACTGTGCAGATGTCGAAAGAAAAAGGTGCGAGGTACGAGGACGAGACCACCACAAGGTGATGACTCAGCGCTTTAAAAGCGAGTCGTTTGTGACACGATCAGCTAAGTAAAACTCCAGTGCAATTTCCACTCCACTTCACACATTGACACCATGTGTTATTTCATAGCTTCCTATATACTGACCAATCCTGGCAGATCGCCGCAAAAAGCGGCCGCCGAAATGGAATAGGTGGAGCGGCAGACAACGGATGAGAGGAGAGCCACGTGACTGGCGCCTCGCTGCGGCGAGACGCCGAAACACACTTCTCCCGAGCGAACAAGTGTGTTTCGGGTCCTCGCCGCTGCAAAAGCTGTGCGCTGACGTCCAGGTTCTTCGAGAAATGGCTCTTTGATGCTCTGTGCCACCAGATCTCGCGCTCCATATCTGCGACCGGGCACTCTATGGCTCCGTCGTCGCACTGCCAGGCTTTGTGAGTATAGAGGAGGCTATGGTTATTGATATGTGTTGCCTTGAACCTATGGGGTGAACTTTGTTCGAACTGCGTCGAACATTTGTTCAGAAGTTCGAAGTTCGTCGAACTTTTTAACTTGTTAACTCAAAAGTTCGAAAATCGTCGAATTTCTTAGCGTATAAGTTCGAAAATTAGAAAATTGTCGAATTCCATAGCGCGAAAAATTCGGAAGTACGAAAACAATCGAATTTCTTAGCGCCAATAATCGAAAGTTTGAAAATCGTCGAATATTTTATTTGATCAGTTCTACATTTTTCAGCATTTTCGGACCTTTCGAACCACTTGGTTCGAGAAACGTTCGCGGCATCTATAACATAGGACGTGAGCGGGCTGAATTAAGACGTTGCATTCCGACAGAGGGACCAAGAAGTGATCGTTAATGGGTGGAAAAGTTGCCTCTTCTCCATGAATCTTGGTACAGGGGAAAACGCTGCTGTCGTTCTGTATACTGCACCTGTACCATGCAGGTACCGTGCAGCCCTGTACCATGCCTGCTGGTGCCGTACACAGGGCAGGCCTGTAGAAGCTACCGCGCTGCACACCAAAAGTGCACTTTCAGCAGGCAGTTTTGCGCTTCAGCCGCACCGTACTCGGCAGAAAATAGGTCATCAGTCACGCAGTTTCAGTATACGTCGTATAGACTTGTTGTAACACATGTGGTATCCCACACGTAGCCAAAATAAATATCGGGAACTGGCTGTATAGAAGCAGCTGTAGGGAGAAGACTGAGGTAACCTTGGGGTGTTGTCTTTTAGAGGCAACAGAGGAAAGGCAGGCCAGTAAGCGAGGGCAGGCGCGCGACGGTACCAACCTCCCTATCTCTCTCTCTCTTTCTCAATGTCTTCAGCGAGAGAGGGAGAGAGAGTGCACTTTATTATCTTCAGTGAAACTCCAGGCGCGAAACGTGCAATGAAATATGGAAACATCCCGTGTGGAGCGTAAAGAACGTCCCCGTAATTCGTTGCTCGCATCGCGCGTGGCCTTTCAGTTTTCTTTTTTTTCAGCTGATTTGTTAGGTTTGCGAAATCAGCTTCGCATTGTTCACTGAGATGCAAGGCCAATAAAGCTGGCGATGATAAAGCTAAGCAAGTGCGGGCATTGGTGGCAAAACCCCAAGGGTGTCTTAAAGGTAACATCTCCTCTTGCGACCAATGCGCTGATGTAAAATGATAATAATAAAATGAAGGCGGCCATTTATGTTTGCACCCATTCACAACTGCCTGAGAGCCTTATATAGGGGCATTCACTGGACGCCATATTGAGGGCGATGTTTAGAGCGCATGCTCAGAACGAGCTTACATTAACAGCCTGCTAAGGTCGGCAATCTTGATGGTGCAGAATGCACGTGTCAAAAGAACTGTGGAAGCTCGCCATCAGCACGCGCTCAGCAACCACGCACACATAGGCTGCCAGTAAATATCTGTCTATACACGTTTGCAAGACGTATCCGCCTGCCCTGCGCTCGAGCCTGCAGCATGCGCGTGAAGCTGGCTTTGGCAGGCTCGCCATATCACGCGACTCTCACACGAGCAGGACTATGGCGGCGCCATAGGCCCGTTTGCAATCGCTATAGCGGCATTCAGCTGGACACCATATATGAGGCGATGTTCAAGAGCGCATGCCCAAAACTAGCTGCATTAATAGCCTGTTAAGACCGGCGATCTTGATGGTGCAGAATGCACGTTGCAAAAGAATTGCGGAAGCCGCCACAGCTCGCGCTCAGCAGTCGCGTACACAGCTATGGCCGCCAGTAAATACTCGCTATAGGACGCGTTCACTTGCGGCCATAGCTGTGTGCGCTGACTGATGAGCGCGTGCTGATGGCGAGCTTCCACAGTTCTTTCGCTACGTGCATTCCGCATCATCAAGATTACCGGAGCCTAGCAATGTGAGTCAAGAGGAGAGGGAAAAAGGTTAATTTTTGTGTTACAGGGGAGCGTTCGATGTCTGGTATCCTGTTCTTTTGTTGTAACCGTAGGTTTCTTAGTGGACGTTCAGTGATGGCTGTAGTCGGCCTTGATTACTGGGTGTATGAGGATTTGTGGAAGCAAAGAAAGTAGCTGAGCTTGAGACGTCCCTCTTTTTGTGTTTTTTCCTTTGACTAAAAGTTTTGCTTTTTGTACCGCGGTCTTGGGCACTGAAAAAACAACCAATGTGCACTAGATCTCCTGCGCCTAACTGTTACAAAGCAAGAACCCCACAATATAAGCCCTAATACCCCTGTTACACGGACGCCGTTAACCGCGGTTAACTCAGCTTTAACTGCTGCTACGCGGGACCACAGTTACCGCACTATATTTTAGGAGAGCCTTTTCAGAAGAAGTGAAGAGCACCCGTGCACTGCTTAGATGGGTGCTCAAGATGCTCAAGCGCACGTTCGCCCATAGCTTTGACTGTATAGCCGCAGAATGTTGTCCGCAAGTATTGTGTGGACAACTACAGTTAAGTTTGCACGTGTAACAAGGGTATGTGATAAGTAACAAAAATGTTACAGTGACCGTACTCTTCGTAATGATATCGTTTTGATACTTTTTTTGAAATTTCGCTTTTAGAAATAAAATGAAAATTACCCTACTGGACGAAAAAAAAGAAGGAACGCCGTTTTTTTTTTTGCCATTTCAGTAAAAATGTAACGAGTTCCCGTTCCAGTTCCACCGATGCAAAATGGAACTGCGGCGTTCCGTCGTTCCTCCTAGAAGGAACACGTTCCAGGAACGCTGTCCCTTGTAACTCCGTTTCGTACAACACTGACGACACCTTTGCTCGGCGCCTTGAAGAAGGCGAACAGGGACTCAATCTCGACACTCGCGAAAAAGTCGGCGAGGAATCCGGCAGCCATGATTGGCCGGCGCCTCGCTTGACTTTAGGCGCCATCCAATCATGCCGGTCGAATTCCTCGCCGACTCTGAGGCCAAGTGTCCAGATCAAAGCGAGCGGAAGCAGCTGGGGACTAAGTATGACCCGGGGATCCTGCGGTAGTAGGTGTCCGTCGGCGTAAGTAGTTCACTTCCGAATAACAAAGCGTAGCTTCTCACGTGACCTCACGGATCCCGGCTACATTAAGCTTGTCTCGATCATTTTGATAAGGCCGGGGAGTGCATGCTTGTGCATGCAACGGATCCGATACCACCCAAACCATCCCGCGATCATGCATAACAAATGAGCACGCACCCATAATGCATGTGCACCGTCTTGTAAGACGATATCTATCAAGATCCGGAGATCTGTCCGCCTTTACTGTTTTTCTTTATAAAGTCATTTTATCGAGAATCCATAATGCGTGCACGACGCCTTCCGTGCTTCCCCGGTCTATCAAAATGACCGAGACAAGTTCATGTTTTCCTAGAAGACCATCCAAAACGCCTTTCTGATTTCCGAATACATGAGGCCAGACATCTGCGTAGAAGACCCATTCCAGCGGCCACTGCAGCGCCCACGGCCGCTGAATGTTCTCGCCGATGGCCGTGAAGGCAGAGCAGCCCGGAACCAAAGAGCAATCGTCCCGAATTCCGAGGCCCGCCGCGTGCGCGCGCGTCGGTGTGCCTCGCCTCGGAGCGCGCGCTCGCCATCGATTGGCGCCGTCGCATCAAAGATGGATGAAGCGCTGCCCAGGGAAGACGGTGCTGCGGCCGCCGTCGCTCGGGGTTGTCCCGGCGAGCACGTAGGCCCCCGTCGGCCCCCGAACGGCTCCCGCAGGATAGGATGCATCGTGTTCCGGACCCCGGAGTCACGCGCGTAGAGCCGTACGGAGCCGACGGCGGCCGTGCGTGCCTCGGGAGGCGGACAGCTCGGCCCCCCTCGGGGAGCCTCCTCGCGGTTCTACCTTCCTCGTTGCAGGCTCGCGACGGGCCTGACGAGAGGATAAAGGGCACTTGTAGCGCGTTCAGCGATACCTGCCTCCTGCGCATAACGGTTGGGGAGCTGCATATTTGTCGTTCAGAAATGCCGAATATGCTTTTACCGAAACCGTAATGGTCGTTCAGAAATTGCGCATATGCTTCTACGCAAATCATATTTGCGTTTGACGTGCATCCAATACCCGCTATTCACTGTACTTTCCTGCTCTCTGCCATGCAGGGGGACGGACACTCCGTCAGCCTTACCGATGGCTTTTCGTCTGTCGATCCTCGCAGTGCCCCTGTGAACCTCCGAATTTCCTGATATTATATTGTTTTATTCATGAACGTTTTTGCGTCAGAAATGGTCATCTTTATTTCTGGAATTTACCGGCACTAGTTATTTATTGTTCATTAAACTATCTACACTATTCTAGTTATAGGGAGTCAACGTATTTCCACTCCAATCACCAAGTTTTGTCAGAAGCGGGCTGAGCCCCTTTTTCCGGTCGCGAAATATTTTATACACATAATTTCTCAACTTTCTAATACGTAACACGTGGTGCGCTTTCACTCAACGCGCTAACGGTCACGGAAAACATCGAAGAAAATCGAGCGATGGGGACCTCCCCTTCGGCACATGAATTTCATACCATTGTCAAGTTTTCGTACGGGAAGGTGACCATTTGGGAACAAAGGCCCATCACGATAAAGTCTAAACGTTTCTCGCAGGAGCGAAGGACAGAAATAGTCCACAGTGAATTCTAAACAGCGGTAAATCGAGCATCGAGCTCGTTATACTCACGCGCTGCTCTGCTTGTGCTAGAACTAAGGGCGGATTTAAGAGAGGGGAGTGGCGACCGCCTGCTGTAGGCCCCTGACAAAGCGACTTGGTTAATGGAAAAAAACAAAAACATTAATCAGCTCTTTGCTTTTTTTTCTTTTTTTCGTTAGGAAATGTTTATTTTTTGGTGAAGCGGGCAATTATTCGGTGAACTGAAAAGATTTGAGCAATGCTCCGCCCGTGTCGTCAGATCTTTCTGCACTCAAGCCTGACCTACGGATCCGCCCCTGGCTAGAACTCACGATTTAATTTGCATTTTCTAAAGGTTTCGTGGTTCATTTCAAAAAGGTGGAATGTTCTTGGTCCTAAATAGTGGTACTGAAGGAAATACACCAAGTTTATTTATTATTTATTTATTGATACTATATCTCTGATTGGAGATTTTGTAGGAGTGGCAACAAACAATCATCATTGACAATACACTGAGAGAAAAATCAACTGAAAAATCAACAGGGTCAGCACTATGCATACTACAACATTCAAAATGTCAACAGAAAAGGAAATTTAACATGATAATGCATATCAGGTTTGCACAGCAGAGTCCACCGAGTACAAAGCTGAAAAATGCAAGAAAAATTACGATATAGCTCGCGTACAAATAAGGCATATTCGACCTGTATAACAACATCATTGGGCAGAGAATTCCAGTAATGTATTGTCCTTGGAAAAAAGGAAAATTTAAACGTGTCTACTCTACAAGTATGTTCAACAAGGGCCATAACGTTCTGCGTCCCATAGAGGGATAGCCTGGAGGAGGGCGGCGGCAAATGCAACTATTCTTGTCTAGATTAAAGCGGTCATAGGATAAATTAACTAAACATTTTAGCCTGTTAATTTTGCGACGAAGTTCCAAGGGTTGAAGGTTAGTGATCGCATAGAGTTTTGTTCACGGAGTCAGTACGAGGGTACTTATTGTTTCACCTTTCACCTTTCTGGAGTTCCTGAGCAAAGGAGTGCATCTAAGTTTGCGGAATGCAGGAATAATTTTACTGCGTTTAATTTGCCAACACTGACAGTTGTTGATAATCGCCAATTGCCAAACTAAATTATGTAAAATGCCACATAAGAATAAACGGCAAGCAACTAAAAGGACGCTCTTCGTCCTTTTAGGCGGATTTTCTCAGTCGCGCACCAGTCATCCAGCTGTGTTTGGAGATTTGTGTTTGTCCTTTGTCCCCCTTGTTCTCCCTTCTCCAGGGATTACTTTTGTCACCGTTTCTTCGTCCATGTTGAATTTTTACTTAGCTGAGTTAGACCAAAAGAGCAAATCACTCTATTGGCCGATTGGAAGGTGCTAGAATTCAAGGGGTTCGTGCCAATAGTTCTACTTTTCTCATGGTTATACATTTTTATTGTAGCTATGCTTAAACTATTTACTTAAGTTTTTGCCGCCCAACCAAACTACGTCATACATCCACAAGGCAACTGTCACACACAAAAAAAATGGTCTATATGTAAAAATACCCTGCATCGGCAGATTCGTCGCCCTAGTATTATGCGGCCCCAATGCGTACTGGCCACTAGCCTCTCCGTGTCGTCGCGGTTGTTCTAAGCAGGAACAAATAATATTATCATTAAGAATATGTGAGCGAGGATGCGGCAGTTTAGCCGTGACAGAGATAAAATGTCGTATCACCTGACGGCCAAAACAGGAGTCTGCTAAATAAAATCGGGAAAGAGATACAGCGGAGACCGTTCGCGACTCTAGCGAACTATAGGGGCGCGCAGGTCAGGCAAAGTGGCGGACAAAAGGAGGTCGTTTTCGTCGTTAAGCAGGCGGACCACCATAAATTTCTTGCACTGCAGCGTAAAATCGGTGTTACGTATGAAAGCAAAGCGATTTTTCGACGGTAGAGACCTTCTTCTAGTCGGTGCGTATGGAATGACACGGCGGTAGCATAAGAATAATTACTGGAAACGATGTTTGTTTCTATGCTGTCTGCGAGAACCAAGCAGCGATAGCAGACGACAGAGTCGAAACGACTTCTTCTCTTGAGCTTCTCTGCGTTGCCGCTACGCGGCGTCGATTTCGCTGGAGTCACTATTACACCGTTGCCCTGTCAACATGACCTCTGTAAACACGAGAGAACTGGCCTGTCGCCTAAAAAGTGGGGATGAGGAAGAAATACAGTTTCAGTAGTATTTACTCTGTCCTCTGGGGCCAACAGCCGAGGGCCGCGAAGAAACGCGGCCGCTGCAGCTTGCCGGGTTATTGCGCAGCCGCGGCTCGCAGCGAGGCATTCCCGCCCGCATCGGTCGCTCGATGCCCCGGAGGGCACTGGCAGCGGTTTAACGTGCCCCTTTTCAGCGTCGATTGTCGACTCCTGCCTTCTCATGACTTCTACCAACAATTCCCTCGTGACGTTAGAGAAGTCCCTTCATTCTGCTACCCACCTCCTCTCGCTCGCTTCTTTCTCGTTATCGGTTGCTTTCACGAGTTCCACTTCTCAGCTGTGGGAGAAAGACTTGGCGTTGAAAGCTTTGAGAAGGCTATAGACCTGGCCGCCAACATCCGCCAAGCTTTCTTTTTCTTTTTTATAGAGGAAGTAACGGAAATAGATAATAAAAAGGCGGGTTCAACGTTCCGCAGGCCGTGCCCCCAAGGCTCTCCCGGGAGGGCGGGTGTCGCAAGTGAATGCGGCGCCAACTCCCTCTCGGTGGCGCATACAATACGAATATTCACTCTGCTGTCGGTGTCAAAGGCTGGTTTAACTCCGTTCATCTTGGCCTTCACTCGCAATGAGAGGAGAAACTTCCGCGGGACATCGATATTCAGGAATGGAAACATTGCTCTAGAATGACACCTGTGACAGTGTGACGTAACTAATGTGGAAAGGTTCCATACGGGGAAGCTGCTCTCCTCGCACGGATTTCTTCGACTAATTCGCGTCAAGTCAGGCGTCGGCACAAGTGTCGTGCCGACAGCAGCGCCACCGTAGCGGCGTGACGTCAGAGACGCGACTATAACCAGTCAAACGATACTACATTCCGAGCACCGAAAGCTCCCGCGGGGTCCCTTCACGTAAAATGGATCGTATACAACGTACGATATCAGAGTAGCGTATTTTCCGCTCTATTGTCCGCGTACCTTACATGTTTAAAACCTGCAATTTTAAGCGATGCATACTACCTACGACACGTAACAGCTTTATTTTTCTTTATTTTTTTTATGAGAGAGTGTGATAATGATGATTTCTGTATAATTTAAGCTTCTTCTTGAGCTAATAAAGCGGGCATTTTTCGAGGTCTACCGTGTATAAGAATTTTTAGGCGCGTACTAGGACCAGGTGCGGACTATGGACCGGTAACGACATCTCTACGGAGAAACCTTTTTCGCATCTGAAATGTGCCTCAGTGGACGCTATAGTAGGGAGGGTTATCGACTACAAGCGATCAGATCGCTCATTGCGCGCACGTAGAACATCCGCGCGCAACGGAGTCCGAAGGAGGCTGCGGCGCTGCGCCGCACGGACGAAGAGAAGGGAAAGAAGGGCGAGGGACGTGACGTATGGACGCCTCCTCCGCGATTCGAGCGCGATTTGTTATCCCCCTGCGCAGCGAAGGGAAGCGGGCCGCTGCCACCGGAACTCTTCCGAAATTGATTTTCTCGGCCGCCGAGGCTGCCCCCGCCGTCACTCCGCCCGGGTTATTTTAGTTTCGTCACTGCCCGCTTCTTTGCGGCCTGCATACGCTTTCGCTGCGGGCCGCGCGTTTTCTTGCTCTTGCGCCTGTACCCCGCGACAATGGGACGAGGCCAAGGCGGCCGACTGCCCTCATCGCGCCCGCGGAGCAGCTCGCACTAAGGCCAAGCTGCCGTCGTTTGGATGGGCTTCGTGCTCTAATGGACCTCTCGCTAAATTAGCCGAACATCAAGGGGAATGCTGGGAACGTAGGTACACGCCCTGCACGCGCTCGCCTTCCCCATACAAAAGATTCGAAGTAAAATAACCAAAATAAGGCGCTTGTAGAACGCGTTCTTTTGGTTTTAGATGTTTGCTTTCGTAGAGTTTCAGCTGCAGACGCCAGTCCGCGCAGCGCGTGTACCTACGTTCCCGGCATTCTCTTTGATGTTTGGGTAATTATTCGGCAAAAGGTCTATCGTACTCCACGATCTAATTGATGGTGCCCGTTTGCGAAAATATCAGCGTGAGCAGCCTTTTCTAATAAAATTTAGAAATGAAGAACATCTTCGGTGTGTATGTTTGACACACGGTTGAACATACGCACGCACACACACACACACACACACACACACACACACACACACACACACATAACACACAGTACGCAGAGACGCACACACGAACACACACATACAAAAATAAGCAGATCACACGCAATGTGTGCGTTAGTACTATTTTTTGGGAGTAAAGTAGTCTCAGCTGTTACAATGTAAAGGGTCCGCAGTAAAACGTTTACAAAAGTTCGAGGTTTTTTTATTTTTTTAAGCTTAACAGATTTGGTGGTACTTTCATCCTGACCGCTCCCATAAGCCGCCGATCACTGGTGATCGGTGGTTTTCAAGCGCTATCGAGAAATTAAATTTAAGGCGGAGCGACATATGTTCCACAATCTCGTGGATAGCCAAAGAACTGTAGTTTCAATTTCAATGTATGTTTGAGCTTTATCACAAGCTGGTGGGCTGTGAGAAATTGTCCTGGGAGCGGTGGTTGCACTTGTCTAACATGGCTAACTGCTTGCATCAGTCTTCGTAAGAAAGATGGCATTATTTACATAATTCAACTGTATTGTGGCATATTTTATAGACCCCAAGAGCTATGTGGACACTTACATGATGTTATAGGCGTAACTTCAACAGACGGTTGTCGATAAGCATCACTATAATTCCAACAATGTGCTCAGCCAACGTGCTCGTTTTATGCTCCCAACAAGGCGGACAAAATTGCTAAATACTAAGGAACTGCAATCAAGGCTGTGACAAAATCAAGGTAGAACACAAAGAAAGCATTCTGCTAGGGTCCTGAGGCGTACTATCTGTGTTTCACCAATACGAGCGTTCCTTCGTCGAAAAGCTCACGTGTTACGGAGGCTAACTCTCCGACGAACCAAACATAGACAACGTCAGTTAGAGTGCACAAACTTTCAGAAGTAATTGCCGTGGGCATGTGGCACATTTTGTATATTCTGAATTTGTTTTTGTCGCTTAATTTGAATAGCTGTAGAAGTGTCGGCGTTTATGCGCCTTCCGCGAGTAAATTGTATATTTTATAAATAAAATATCAAAATATTTTTCCCACATTATACCATCCTCAGTTTCTTTTGAAAGAACAACTGTTTGTTCGCTTTTTGATGTGTCATACTGCTCTAAAGGAAAATTAGGAAAATAAAAGCGTTTGCACGAATCCTTTGAAAGTTGCTACTTTTCCTCTGATCAGGGAAAAGTAAACAAAAGCGTGAAAACTACACCAATGCGGTTTTTGCAGGTGAGTTCTACGGCCAGGGGGACATGGTATAGGGGTCTAATCGTAACAGTTAGTCGTCTAATTAACTAATATGGGTTAATTATCCTATAATTATTGAAAATGAACATATGGTTCGAATTAGAAATTTGCGGAGTGTCACCGAAAACAATTAAATCAGTCAATTTTGGTAAAACTTGGAGTACGTGGAAAGCACGATGGAATGCTAAAGTCAACACTCGTGCAGCAACAGCAAGATTACCGGCGTGATCACGCGCCCACGTTTACTACAAGGCTTCCCACGCGCGTAAAGTATTTAAAGAAATAGTGACTTAGTGGTATTTGATGGCGCTCAATAAGTTTCTAATTTGAAGCACGTCTATTACAACTAATTAGATAGTTGATTAACACATTTAAGTTAAATTTTCGATTTATCTTCACGATTTGGGTCTTATATTATCTCTTTCTGGCCGTCTAACTCACCTGCACAAACGGCATTCGTGTAGCTTGCATGGATTTTTTTGAACAAATCTGTTAAGCTTAAAAAACAGCCTGTATTATAAGAAAATAACATTTTCTTAGAGGGAAGCATTCCGTTGGGTATATTTGAATCAAAACTAAAATAAAAAGCGCGCATTGTTGATCGCATAGACGATTATTTTTATAAAGCCACGGTACGGCGGGGATATCAACCTGTCAAGCTCTGGTTGGACGACAGTTTTTTATTTTTATTTTCAAGCTAAACATTGTGACAGCTCTGGACGGGCTTTTTCTAGTTGAATATAAACAAAGATTTATCCGTAAGAAAATAATCGTTTCTAAATCTGAAATCCTCTGATCGCGGCAGTAGCTCACGCTGCACCTTAATTTAAAAAAGAAAAAAACAACATTAGGAGCGATTTTTATTTTTAAAGTTATATAATGCATGGCGTGCAATAGTTTCGGAGAGAGTAGAATAACCTACTGTTTATTAATCTTCCTGCCAATTTTCTCGGGGAAACTGAATTTGTGTAGTGGTCGGTTGACATCGGGTTTCGTGACGTCAATATCACCGCTAAATTTAGCGGAGAAACGCACGGACGGACGGAGGGACGGACAGTCAAATAAAAATACTTGGAAGTTCCATTAAAAAAAAATATATATATATACATGTATGTATATATATTCCAAACTTTAAAACAAACAAAAGAAGAAGAAAAACACGCATCCAGCCAAGTAGGAATGTTGCCAAAGAAAAACACGCCGAAGCCACTTCAGACTGCTAGAATGTAGGAATACTTTCGCATTCCTACGCACAGCGTATATTCCTACAAGCAGCACGCCACGTCTTCCTTTTGCACACGGAGCTCCGGCGGTTCCGTGACGACGCATCTGCGTTTCAGATCTTTTTCTTTGTGTTCTCTTTCTCAGGCCCGCCTGCTTTGACCTTGAGTAGCGCGTGCTTAATGGCGTGTTTTTATGGCCATCTTTCGGGGACAACGCCGACGCCTTTTGACGTAATGGGACATATAAGGCTTTCGGCTTAAAAAGCAAAGAGCATAATCAGGAAACTATTATTCGCATTCTAGTAAACCGTGGAGAGCCTAAAGAGCCTGCACGATGGTGATATATTCGCGGGCATATCCTCGTCTACAGATTTAGGTGCACCAGAATTAAAGCTACCTCCTATTTTCCAGTCCGTCCTGGGCAGCCAACCGTGTCGGAGTCCTCGCGCAACAATGACACGACTCTCCGTTTCACGTTAAGTCTGAACGCAGCCGATGCACACAATTCGATGTAACCGATCGAGCGACGGCAAATGTACGTCATTCTATTTATTTATTTACTCGGTTCTTCGTACCTCAAAATGACCCCAGGTCTTTATATGAGACAGATATCACGGCACTCGCCGTCTTTTTGCGTTGCATGTGACCGGCTAAACCGATGACGCGCACAAAAAAGCGCAGAATGACGTCCATTCACTGCGCGTAATGTAGGCTTAGCCGCAATGATAGCGAAGGCACACCACTAGGGCCATGAAGGTACACCTTGGGTTCTGCTTGACTTCCTTTGTATACGATCGTAGTGTTAGCTGAGATCGGACTTAAACGGAGTGTAAGCCTGGATCGAGACCTCATTCTCAAAATGCCTCTTGGAAGGGCCGACAAAGCGAAAGAAGACCTAGGCACTTTGGATGGATGCATCGTCCGCTGAGGCGACAGTATATATTCGCGTCGTCTCTCGCGTTGACTGACATTCGTCGCTGATCCCCGACACTGCGGAGCGCGCCACAGTGGCTTGGGCTTCGATCGAGAGGAAAGCGATCACGTGACCTTTGGCCGCGGTTCGGTCAGCCGTCTCATCTGAAAGACACAACTTGATGGACGCGGTAGTAAGCGCGCCTGTCATCTCTTTCTGACAGCCTTCGCCGCGTTTATGCCGAGCTGTCCTCCAGAAAGCTGCTGGTGCTGCTTTGTTTCTGCGTTCACGTTTTGTTGCATTAACGTTCGTTTTGAATTTTATTTGTTTTTATTTCGCTGTGCTTCTGACAACTCGACGACGCGTGGGAGCGATGTTGATGCGGTTGTTTCACTTTCGAATCTTTTGTACTTACGTCAATTCGCTCTTCGCGGTCATTACCAATTCGGACGCGGCAGGACAGCGCTAAAAGTGCACGATGAACTGGAGGAAGAGATTTCACGCACGAGACACTGCAATGGCGTTCGTTCTGCAGCGCCTTGTGCGTGTACTGTTTCTTGTGCCCCCTGTCTAATTTTTCGCAGCCTCTCTTTGTTTCAAATCGTAGTACCGATTAGCCCCTTTTACGGCCTCACTGAGTTACTGCCTCACGCTATTGTCTAATAATAAATTTACAAGATTCTGAGACATTGACCTCTTTCCATTTCTCGATAGGTTTCAAAAATTGATGTAAGAAATACAATAAAACAAACAAGATTGTAGTTGAACGGCCGTAGAAATCTTGACATTTAACGAAAACATTTTTGACGGCCATGTTACCATAAGAATTAATAAAACTTGAACCTCAAGAATCTGTACTTTTTATTCCCAGACAATACTTTCAGGTAGAGTTTTCCTTACTTATGAGTTGTAATACCTGGTTTATTTTGAGTTTCCGAAGAGTTAAAACAAGCATTCACGATTGTATAAACTCTACAAAATATGCTGTTCTGACTGTTGTTGAGGTGCTAATACATATTGTACTTCTTTAATGTGCATTGTTTTTGTTTTTGCCTGCTGAGCAGTGTAAAAGGGTGATGGGGCGAAGTCAGGCAGAATCAATTTGCCTTTTGCACTGCTACATTAGACCGAGTGTCTAAATAAAAATCAATTCAATTCAATTCAGTTCAGTTAGCCCCACGTTGCAGTGCAGGAATCTTCGTCCGAATTGCCAGCTAAGAATATACTTTTTGTGTAAGGCTCATCAAAATATTAGGCGCTGGAAAAAAGTAGCCATCTACATTAAGTTCTTGTTTTGAACTCGTCTTGATCACGTTCCACCCATTGAAATGCACGGCGAAAGAGCCCAGTACGCACATTATCTTGCCACTCCGCCGGCTCCTTCCATACGATAAAGTCTCCAAGCCGCACGGCGATCCTTGGCCAGTGTCGTGGCAACGTCGGCCGAAAGCCGGCTCCAATGTCGGCCTAATGTGCGGTTTTGCACCACGTCCCGACATCCGGCAGGTATTGGCGTACCGCAGTTCCGCCACCGGCCTAGTACCGGCGGAATATCGTGCAAGTACTGCCCAGGTCGGACTGTCGGCCAGGTATTAGCCAGATGTCGCATATGCATCTGCTTTGTATCGATGGGACGTGGCCTATGCGCTCGCTTTGTATCGGCAATATCGGCAGTATTGGCTCGCACGTTAATTGCAGATATAGGGCGCGCCTTGCGTGCATACATTGGCAAACGGAATTGTTTTCGATCTCTCACAGAAGTTCATCAAACCACTACCATTACACACAAGTTGTTCTTTAATAAACAGAATACACTGTTTTCATGCCAAGCAAAATTCATTAATCAACCACGAAGGATTGTGGAGATTAGAGAGTTTTAGTAGATTCTTCCCACGACTCCGATAAGGATGCCCGATACTCCGCCCCCGCCTTTGCGCATACATTGTGTTGTTATCGGGGGTTATCGCGGGTATCGGAACCGTCTCCTAAAACTATCTATTCAGACGGAAGCAGGAGTACTATCACAAGCCGGCTTGCACTATACTTACGAATCTACAGCGATATGATGTAATCTGTAATAGATGCATAATCCGACTGGGGCAGCACAGAGCAACGCAAACACAAAGTCGAGAAAGAAGAAGGTCTCTCATATTCAACGAAATCCTCGCTGTCGCCGATGAGCAGTTCTTTGTCGAAGCGCGTCCAACAAACACAGCGCAATAAAATTCACGGATTCCGACGAAGAAAACGTCCATTACCGAAAAAGTTGGCATGGATGTATTCCGGTCGTTTTCGACGAAAAACCCCGGCCGCGTCTGCAACGCACGGAAGCAACGAACACTGAGGAGCCCATTTTGGGTGATTTTGATCCCACAATTACTTCATCAAGCTTCGCGAAGGCAAGACTGAAAGATACAGTCCCCTTTCATCCTCGCAATTTCACCGCGACTCAGAAAAGCTTGTGAATCAGTGGATGTCTCTGCGAAGTATACTTGGGCCAGACTCAGGACCAGTATACGCCTCTGCAAAGCCACGAGTATTCCAACCCGATATCGTTTCATGACCCCTCTAAAGAATTCCCGAGCGGAGCGAAGGGTGATCGCGCGTAGAGCGGTCGGCTTGAACATATATGCGCCGAGAAAGTAAGGGAGAGGAAGAGACGAGAGGCGCGCGATGGCGGAGCACGACAGACTAGCGTTGCGACGGACGTGGGGCCGCTACTTCGTAACTCTTGTTCATGGTACCGCCTAATCGATCTTTAAGCGCAGATCATCGAGCGGACTTGGGGCGGCTACTTCGTAACTGTCGTTCGTGGTACCGGCTAATCGATCTTCAAGCGCAGATCATCGAGCGGAAGGGATATAAGTGGGAAACAATCGCACGACAAACGGTGCACATAGAGTGCCTTCATACACACGCGCGCTTTTGCTTGAGTGGTGGCATCTCAGCCATTTTTACGCCCAATCGTTTTTTTATGCATTTTGAGGTACGCGCAATCTGGTGTCGATTAGCTCGAGCGCGTAGCTTTAGCTAATGCAGAGACGCCATTTTAGCGCCCAAGTCACGCACCGAGTGCGCGAGAGCGTCACGCGCTGAACATTCAGTGCAACAATGGATGTCTTCACCCTGAAACAGACAGACATGTAGGCACCCTAGGTGCACAAAACTTCTTCATCGTCGTCGTCTGCTTCACAGGCCGGAGAATCGGAGAAAAAAAAGCGTGGTCGGGTGTAGCCACGTGACTTCCGCAACTCTCTCCTCTTCTACATTTCGTCCTCCTCCTCGGTACACATCGGCCACATGTCGCGGCCATGAGCTTCCGTGCTCATACTTCGGTTTCGGTACCGAGCAATTAAGCTTTTTTTTTACTTTATTAAAAATATACGTCACTCTGTAGCAAAATATTGACTGGGTAGCCTCCTGACACCATTATAAATTGCCCGACAAAAGATTAAAAATATTGTTTGGGGGGAGTTAGTGTCCCTTTAAGGTGCAATCCCAGTATTCATGCCGTTCTGCTCTCTTTTTGACGGTTTATAAGTTTCTTTATATACTTTTCTGCCGTCATAAATTTATATGTAAAAATAAAAGCCACTATTTAACTATACTTTAACTTTGTAATATTACGTTTATCTCTAGTTTTTAGTTTAATATTTAGCTTCTAATTAACCAGTCTCAGAGACTGAAAAAAATTTCTCGAGTTTTAACGTTACAATTACTACAATAATTTATGTGAACGGTTTGTAAACTATAATGAATTTGAAAGTAAGCAATCAACGTTACATCTAATGCATAATTTAACATAAGAAATTAAGTTTAAAATTAAATTATTTCCTTGTGCTATAAAAGCTGCAGCACGACAAATAATGACAATTATGAGAGACTAGATTACGAACCATCTTTCAATATTACATTTCTCAGAACTTGCATATCGACAGACTAGACGTGAAGTTTAGTATTCTACCTCAAACTTTTCTCATTCAGTTAAGGGCAAGTTCCAGTTTTCTCTCATACTAAATACCAGTGGCGACACGTGATCAAAAACGGCTAGATCTGCATTTGCGCATGTGTGCCGCTTGGAACGTTACGTGAGACAGAAACGGTTTCAGATGTTTGAGTGTCAGATGCCTGGATGCTTGCAGCGAGCGAGTCAGAGATGTCAGAACAAGAAGCGCGGGACTGCGGGAGGACCACACCTGATTTTGCGCGCGTTCCACAGCGTATCGGTACGAATGCCTGGAGCAATCGAAATGGAATGGACGCCATGAAAGAGATTCCGACGGTTGCGATTCCGCCAGGTTTGCCACAATTGAATGTTTCTTTATCAGTCGCAGAAATTGCTTATTTTGCAATGTTTTCTCGCGACTTTTCGCTCCGGACATCACCGACATCGTCTGCAAATGTAGACGATGTCAACGATCAACCCGCCAGTGCACTGACGGGTTGATTTAGAGGTTTAGAGATTTAAGGTTTAGAGATTGCTCGTCAACCGCGCCGGTCGGTTGATGCATGCATCAACCGGCCATCGCGGTTGACGAGCAATCTCTAAACCACTTTTCACTTTAATTCAAATCGCAGCCGACCCTACGAGTCAATGGGACCAACTAAACAGCGGCAGAGCGCGATATCATGGCATTCATCGACCTTCCTCTGAGTGTTCTTTCGTCGACTAAAACAATCAAATGCAGCGAATGCCCTGTGTCACGCTTTTAGTATACGTGTTCGCGGTTTTATGTTTTAGTCTTTGGAAGTGCTCTGACCTAAGTAAGGTGAAACAAACTATTCGGTGAGTAGGTGAGTAGAGACGCTGTGAAACATATACTGGTACCGTTTTCCCTGCTTCCTACTTCTCTCAATAATAGTGACGACCAATGATAAAATATTTTCATGATTTTGCTTTGCTAAAGCGTATCTGGGCGCAGGTTTGGCGCAATTCTTAGCAAAAATGGCATTTTGGCGCAATTTGGCGCTATTCGGCGCAGCACTTCCATCACTGCATATTGTATGAATGCGCCATCATGCACGATTTACTTCGTTGATCTAGAGGTCTGCAGGGCAATCCTATCGCCATCTGTTGAATCAGAATCGCACAAACCAAGGGTGGTTCACCTTAAGACTGGAAAATTGTCACAAAACTCCGGCTTGAAACTACTGACAGCGGGCGAAATATATAGTCTACGCCAACCTTCTCGAGTCGCTATTTAGGTCTAGGCAGTTGGCCACGGATAGTGGGTTCCCGCTGTGGAAAGTTTAATTAGGGCCTTGCGTGGGCGTTTCCGCATGTAATCATCAATTAGCTGCCTTTCCCTTTGCGCGGTTTTGGACGCTGCCGTAATTGCCATTACACTTGCTTGGTACCTTCGGTTTCTTCACTCTCGCAGTCTTGCAGCGATGCACGCGAGGGAGGGTGGGGTAGTTGGGATCCGGCTGACGGAGCCCATATTAGAAATGGTTGTTATTTTCGGCAGTCCTTGAGACAGGAAATTAGCCATGGACCTGGAAGGTTGCATTTTACCTTCCTGCCATCTTAGGAGTTTTGGTAATCAGTAAGATCTGGAAGGCGTAGCAATCGAACCCTTTTTCATTGTTGGTAAATTTCTGCACTACTTATGCCGAAGGACGACGTCAAGAGCACAGAGTCCAAACGATAAGCATTAGCTGAACTGCTGCGTCATATGTCAGCGATGCAGTTGGAAGCTACAAGCACCAGAATGTTGCCCTAAACGACGTATGAACTGTACGCGCGCATATGCTTGGCAGGATGCTGAAAGCGTAGAGCTCGCTCTTCTAGCTTCTGGGACAAACTAAACGAATTATTAGCGTCCGTCTAAACTCTCCAGAAAGATCCACGGGTCTGCTGTCCCGCAGATCGACAGAAAAAGTTTGCTGAGCACAGAAGCACAGAAAGCGACCTGATCCCGAAAATTTTTAAAGCTCCTCGCCAAACACTCTGACTTCTGCGTAAATGCGCAGATCTCATTTCTGAGTCAAAACGTGGCCTGGGCTTCGTCATCCAGTTCGCTCCTCGCATTTATCGATCGCGTATATTGGATTGTTTACCGTGCACTGCGCGGGGAGATCAGACGCGCGGGCATTTTTGGAATTGCCCGCTCAGCACTTTGCAATGCGCTTACTGCGATAGGCATAAAAATCTGGGCGTCCGAGGAAGAATATTTAAAAAAGAAAATTAAAGCGTGGAAGGTGACATTGAAGGCGCTGTCTCAAACTATTTAGAAGGCGTTAATGAACTGTGTAATGCATGCGTAATTAGGCGAGCTTTTGTCCGTTGTCTGCATCCAAATCAAAACGTTTTTGCATCCAAGACAAAGAAGATAACTCGCGTCACGGGCATTGCTATCAGTGTAATAGTAGGTTGCAACACTATACTTCGTTCACCCTGAAGCTGAAACTGAAGTACGCCTTGAGCGCGAGCTGTGGCGAGCTTCCACAGTTCTGTAGTGCGCATTCCGCACCCTCAAGTTGCGGTCTAGTAACTGGTAAGTGGGATCGTTCTGAGCTGCGCTCTAGACGCGTCTACAGATTGGGTCCAGCGAAACCGTATGCTCGCTCAGCCTGAAGCTCAACAGTGCTGCACTGAGAGTGCTCGCTGGCTTCGCAGTGAGGCCGGAGCCTGAGTTCGCACTTGTGATAGTGGCAGAACTCGGCCGAAGGCTGAGTCTAGTTTGAGCTTATGGGTGAACGAAGTCTAGTCACTGAAAGGATGCAAACGCCTGGGAAGTTTTTCTCTTGTCCCGCTTCCGAGCGTGAGTTTCATAGCTTCGACAACGCTTCGTTGTCTCGTTAGCTCCGAATGCACACGTGAAGTCAAAGCACGACAAAAGAAAACGAGCGCCATGCTGGTGGCAATGCATTCGAAAAGAGACATCCTGCCGATTGTTCCTCCATCAGTGACTCTAGCAGAAGGTTGACTGGATGCAGCGTTTGAACGGCTTCTTACATGGCGCATCACGGCTTTGGCCGTTCCATAGACCTTCGTGTTCTTATCACCCGGTTTGACTGGGCTGTGGACACACGCGCGCTGACTGGTATTCCGCAGAGGAGAGCTACGGCGCGTGCTCGGACAAGATGCACAGCCGAGTAGGCAAAGATGCAGTGCGCAGGAGGCAATTATTCGAACGCTCTACACTCCATCTTACCTTACGGTGTACCGCAACGGACGCTGTGGGCCACTGGAGCCAATCCACAGATGGATGTGTCACGTGACCTTCTAGTTGTGAGAAGCGACGCGGGAAGCGTGAAGTCATCTGGCACGCGTGGAGCACTAGATATGCTAATAGGGCCCTTGTATTCCGGGAGGTCGTCGTAAGGGTGAAGCAGGATGCAGCCCAGAACTGACGAAGAATCACGTGACTGCGTTGAAACATTCTACTCAGACTAACAAAGGATGAAGAAGAAAACTTTCGGTGGCAGGGGTTGAAACTTATTCATTTACGCGATAAAGGAAGGGGGGGGGGGGGGCTAGGTGCGTGGTTAATTCGCCAGTGCACGCGGCAATATTACCCAACTTTAAACTTCGATGACATGTCCATGTTCTAAACGTTAAGACGTTTTAGCTAAACAAACAAAAAATATAGAAAGAATTGGCAAGCAGGAAGTACCATTACGTGCCACTGACGACAGAATGAATGCGCTTGCTCAGACACTCTGAACGTCTGCATGTAGTCAATCCTAAAGATAGGTGCCTTTCGCGATTCCTTCCTGATTGCTCTAAGGTAACGTGTAGCCGACGAGCATACTGTACGCGAGAAAAAATGACAAGGATGGCGCAGCGAGGGACTCGAGGAGAAGAAAGATGCCAACAACCAGCTCCGGAATTTTTTTTTTTTATCTCGGTATATGTTTTTCTGTAAATATACTGAACAAAGCTTCGGTGCCTTCAATTGGTGACCCGACGAACGTCATCAAATTCTTCGATTCCGTTGGCTGCTTGACAATAGACCTGGGTCAGCCATCGCTTCTCCTTCTTTATTGACAGGCGCTGCAGGGGATTGACCTAAAATCCGCCTGGGGGGACAGCTGGCGTCAGGCACGATGCAGTTCGGAGATGCCGGGCGAGAATTCCTGTAAACGTGCTTATAATGCTTTGTCCCCGCTTATTCGCAGAACGTAGGTCCCGCTTATTCTGTCACCGAGTCCTTAGCCCAGCGCTTCAAGTGTGGACTAATTCAGGTGCCTGTGAAACCGCCTCGCTGTTTCCAATTGATCTGGAATGTGGTTCCGTTCCTGGACGAATATAGTTAGGCTCGCCGGGCATTCTTCGCTCGTGCCATGGCAACTTTCCAGGATGCCTCGCTAAAAAGAAATGAAACAGAAGACTACAGTGCGAACAAGAGGCGCTTTGTTATACCAGTGTAACACCGGCACCCTTAACCGCAGTTAACTCACCTTCAACTGCTGTTACGCGTCACCACGATTACCGCAAAAAAAAAAAAACTCGAATAGCTATTTCAGACGAACTAAAGAGCGCGTGTGCACTGCTTTGATAGGTGCTCAAGATACTCAAACGCACGTGCGCCCATAGCTTTGACTGCATAGCCGCAGAGTGGTGTCCGGAAATATTTTCTGGTAACTGTAGCTTACTAAGCTTAGTGTAACTGCAGTTAAGTGTTCCCGTGTAACAAGGGCGAATGTTGGTGACGTTTTTATTGAGTAGAAAATGATGCATTGTTCACGCTTCATTTCTCATTGCTCCTTGAGCGTAGCCCGCTTTTCTGAAATGTTCCATCAAACACACGGGATGTAGAAACTACGACGATAATCAATAGTCTTACTTTTATAGAATTCTAGTTTGGCACGTGATATATTTTAGTACATAGTATATCTTATGCTCAATCTTTGTAGTGTATCATTCTCTTCATGATCACCGACGAACACCGAATTTAGAAAAGACGTAAACTTATTTTCTAGCCTGAAGCTGTTAAACGTAATTTCGTATGACTAAATCAAACAAGGTATAGTACACTTCCCAGCCAATTACGCAAACCACCGGTCATCGTCTTTTGTAAGAGAAGCTGGTAAAGAGAATAATTGACGTTTTTTCTGGAAAAAGTGGGCATTTGAAACTCCGTTTCGAATTCTCAGTGTCCCACACTTCGTAGAATTCGTGAACGAGGAACAGGAGACCCGCTTTTCAAGCGCATTTGTCACTTGATTTTATCTAATTGAAGCCCTTATAGATCATTGTCATTGCTTATGCTTCCCGAGTTGGCGGCAACAGATCGTTTTCCACTCTACACTCTTTTTTTTTTGATGCATCTTCAGTTTTTGAGCAATGGCGGACACCCAACGCAATAAATCTCAGCAACTTAGCCATCTCGCGGTGTTCTTAAATTCTCCCAAATTTGAAGGTTACAATAATGTGTGAATAATGTCCGCATCAAGAGTCCTATGAAGCATTGTGCCAGACAGTATGGTGCGCAGATTATAGTAGACGGATCAAACCATATCTGATTTCTTGCTTTAGCAATACTTATAATAGAAGACAGGTTTGTAGCGTGCGCAATTCTCCACCCCTTAAAATTGTGGTACTTAGCGCATCCTTCACAATTTCAAAATTTAGTGCCACGAAACATTTTCCAAACACGACGGTTCAGGTAAACGCCGGAGGCGGGCGATCGCACTTCGCGAAAGCAGTATTCA
Source organism: Ixodes ricinus (assembly GCA_037355805.1). NCBI lineage: Eukaryota > Metazoa > Arthropoda > Arachnida > Ixodida > Ixodidae > Ixodes > Ixodes ricinus. Next base: position 134,766 of record JAZHYW010038083.1, on the reverse strand, counting down.
CGCGAGGGAGAAATCCCGGCCATTTCTCCCAGGCGTGCGCGTAACGCGACGAAAGCGTCAGGCTTTTGCGATGCGGCTCTGTGGCGTCAGCCCGGCGGCGGAAGACCGGGAAGGTGGCTCGAGCGGTACAAACAACCCCGGTTCGGCGGCGGCATTAAATGTTTTTGTGTCAAATGCAGAGACCGCTGAATGCGTCTCTTGTGGTGTAAAGAATGGAAACCGCCAAATTGAACTGCAAGCGCTGACATCCCTCCACCTTGTACCTCGTCGATGTGAAGGACGAAGCTGACGAGGGAATCGTGTTGGCTGTACGACGTCACCCACATCTCTCAGCGGATTTCTCCCCCACCTAAATACCTTATTTCAAAAATTGAAAGAAAACACAAGTTAGAAGTGAATTGTAGCACGTTTTTCTTTTGTAAGTTTTAATATCACGAGCATTTGATCCGAACGCATCAATAGGCACGAGAAAAACCGAAAACCAACCGCTAGGCGTGACGTCATACCCAGAGGTTTCTACGGCCTTGTGCTTGCTGCTTGTGAGGGAACGCGTGCGGCGTTTTTGATTGCTCGGGTGAGGCTTGCGGAAACTGCGGAAATGTTCGAGATCTCTGTATATTACGTCACGATTTTCTCCTCCCACCGAACGCGCTGGGAAGAAGAGGTTTGGCGCTATTTTGGAAGGGCTGTTGCGGCTACTTGGCGCGTCAATCTGAAATATGATTTTGGTATTTATGATCCTGGAGGCCAAATGAAGAGGATTAAAATGAAAAATGAAGCGTTTTTTTTTATTTTAAGAAAAACCTATGAATCGTCTTTATTTGAACTCCAGGATTACGAATATCACAATTATATTTGAGATTGATGCACCAAGTTTATATACAGCGCTTTCAAAATAGTGTTTAAGAACTACCGGGAAAAAAAACAGTATAACGTTTCGCTAGCTGGATTATGGAACAAGAAATCTAACTGGATTGCTTGATGGAAACCTGACGTCCAGTTTGCAGACTAGCAAAAGTTTATGCTGTCTTTTTCGGTAGGGAGGCCATCCTTCCTGTCGCGTTCAGTGCGAGAGAACGAATTATGACGTATTATACAAAAAGCTAAGCATTTCCGCGCTTTTTGCATGCCTTAAAAGGGTACGGAAGCGAAGTTTTAGCGCCTATTTCTTTGTGTAGACGTGGTCTGCTTTATGACAGCAGCTAAAAAACAGCAGTCTAGCGTCCGTAAACGCGAGAAAAGCAATTTTAGAACGAATAAAACGATACCACCTGGTACTTGGGGAGCCGAGCTTCGTTGAAATGTCTCACGTCATGGGCCCATCGGGAGCAGCGTCACGGCGCGGCGATGGAGGCGCCAAGGAACGAGGCGCTTGGCACCTCTCAGTTCCAGTACGCCGTACCTCGGGTACTTGGCGGGATTGGAACGCGTTGACGATAAAGCTGGCTCCACCTAGTGACGGCGATCGTAATTACGGTACCCTCGACCGTTTATGGGCCCGTGACGTTGCGAGCGTGACGGCACGGGCAAATATCCCGAGACGCATCGCGCCGCCTCGATGGCTCATTTTGAAGCGTTCGTCAGAATCCGTCGGTTGAAACGAAAAATATAGCCATCCGCTGAAAGTACGAGCGTGTGATTATCATTTACGAATATCATGTATTATATTTCACCCGTTTCGAAGTGTTCCGGGAATATTTCAAGTTTCGATCCTGTCCAAACAGGTCACTTCAAGCACGCGTGAGGTGACACTTCTCCGCCATATAAAATACAACAACACCGCATCCGCTTTTTTTTTTTTTTTTGCCACATCTCGGTCATGTGTTTTTCGCGGAGGCCTAGAGCACGCCGATCACGTGAGTCCGGACAGCCACTCACACGCTCTGTTGGCTGTAAGTCGATCGCTCGAGGCCTCCGCTGCTGTTCAAGTCCGAAAACGGGAAAGCAAGGAGAGGATACCTCAGACCCAGCGGTTGGGTTTTCGGTTTTTCTCGCGTCTATCGATACGTTCGAGTCAAATGCTCGTGAGGTTTGAATTCACGGAACAAAATTACGCCAGAATTCACATCTAACTCGTTTTTTTCAAGAACCTCTTGAGCTTTCCTTTGCATATTTTTTTTTCTTTTTCTTTTTTTTCACAAATATAATCGCTTTGGTTTCCTGTTAAATGAACATTAATGCGGCGGAGCTCGAAGGCTGTCTTCATAAAAGTCCATCAATTTGACCCCCCTCCCCCCCTCCCCCCGCCTCCCCTTTCCGAGTGCAGCAAAGCCAGACTTGTTAGGTACTCATGACAAGTAATAAAATCACTCGTGATCGATAACGTTTTGAAGTAATTTCCTAATCATGTGAGTACATTTTTAGAAAGTAATCGCCAGATCAGTCTGATTCATTTTGGAAGCGCTAAAAGTACTCGTAACTCTTACCATTTCCCCCTCCTTCCTAATGGGCCCCTTTTGTATGTACAATTTCCCTACTAAGGAATCCTCGAACCAAATCTCGGACGAGAGCAGGTTTTACCAAAATTGATGGACTAAGCAAATAAGTGATTTATAGTTCGGTAATTCTCACACAATCATGGACAGTACGAAAGACCTGTTTTCAAACAAGCAAACAAAATCTGTAGATGTTTAGTTATTTTATTTTATTCTGAAGTAATCTGAGAAGAGATGGATGCTTTTCCGAGTAACAACCAATTACATTTCTTCTCGAGTAATCGAGTAATATGATTGAATACTTTTAACCGAGAGTAATTGTAATTGATTACTTTTCTCAAGTAACGTGTATACGAGACTGAGCACAGCGCGTGTGTAGCGCCAGTTTGGGAAATGCGCGGTCTCAATCTTTTTTTACTATTTTTCTTTTTTAACTTTAAACGAAGTATAAGCGTGCATTTTGCGTGGAAAAGTACCGAGCTCGGTGTTAGTAGTTCTTCGGCTGATGTTCTGTTGTTGCTCTTTCAGGAGCTGGTGTCGTCAGCGCCGGACAGCCGCAACTGGCGTGGCATCGGCATTGCGCTGCTGGTCATCGCGGGGGTCTGCGCCCTCATCGTCACCGCCGTCATCTTGCTCACGCCCGGTGAGACTCCGGCCTCCCAAAACTACTAGCGCCCTGAAAAAAAAAAACCAACGAAACATGTAGTATTTTTTAATGCGTGTCAAGGCCCGTTCACACTCTTGCGACCTCTTAAAACTGGGTTCCTTGAAACCTCTTACAACGAGCGGACACACTGGCGCCATCTATTGGGTAGCAGTGTAAACTTGGCGGTCTGGCACATTTTCTATTTCTCTCGCGCATTATCCTTTCTTTCTTGGCTCGAAAAACTTTTGTCAACGTTATAAACGAGCCTTTCTTATAGGTATTACGCACATTTGACCTCGGAAATCCCGCAAAACCTTCGCTCTTGTGAAATGCAGTTCTAGGGTCACCGTATTAGCCCCGAGAAGTTCGCGTGGTGCCCCTTACGGCGAACCGGGGTGACGTCACGGCGAGGAGAGAATTTTTCCCCGACTCCTCCCGCTCGCCCTGTGGAGGCTGTGACGACGCTAGCTGTCGGCGCGCTCGTTTCTATTTAATTTTTTTTTGCGTGTTTTTCCGAGTGAAGTGTAAATGTTTATATGTGGCTTTATTGAGGTATGGCCTGTAGCTGCAGGCGAAACTTCAAGCAACATTTCAGGTATGGTTGACAGGGCAGGCAACCCATGAATCACAGCTGGTATACGAAAATAAAGAAATATGGCCACAATTGCAGGAGCATCACTATAAATTTACATGTAACACAATAAATGCTGCTGATGGTCTTAATGAATTGGCAGGTTATGTATACTATTTTTTTTGTATCTCTGTTTTTAAACAAGATCGCCGAAGCTAGAAAAGCTGCATGCTGCTCGAGCAACATGCTAAATACGGTCTGGGCCATGGGGAGAGAATCACAAGTAAGACAGCCCAAGTGCAGGGGCAAAGTAAAAACAAGGAACATTTATTATATTCATTGCTCGCATTTGACCTTTGCTGGATTCGGATAGTATTTCAATGGACTACACGGGTGGTATCTGTAGACTTGTTGATATCAACCCTCAAGTAATGTATAACAAACGTAAGCGAAGGTGTCTAGATTGTTATTAGTTCTTAAGCCCTAAGATTTAGATTTACTAACTCGAATTGTCCTGAAGTTAAAATACCAGAAATTTCTTCGCACGCAGACTGTCACCCTTCACAGGTTCGACATTTTCTGCTTCTAGTGCTGCATCTACCACTGGACAGACGTTCGAATGCTTGCTTTTACTCCTGTTTTCCTCTGTTGTCAAAGAGCCCAGCTGAGGGAGTTTGGAGGCTGAGGAAGCTTTTGGGGACCCAGCAGTGTCTCTTTAATTGGAAATAAATGACAATTCGAACTAAACGGTGTATTTTCCGAATACCCAAGGCTGGAATAAAAGAATGTCAGGGAAAAGTGTAAAGATTACAAATTACGGTACTATTGCTGTGCATATTTTGGGCAGTTCAATACATATCATACAGGCAACTGGGGGCGATTCGCCGTTTTGGCTGCTACCATACAAACTATACTCTGTTTCATACTTAGCGGGTGCAACGCTATCAAAGCTACTGGCGCGAGCGTGGGGCTTGATGTCGTTGATCATTTGCACGCGTTCTCGCGCAAACAAACCATAGATGAAGCCACGCGCTCGCGCCAGTAGCTTTGACAGCGTTGCACTCTAAGTATGAAACAGAGTATAATTTCCAGTAATTATGCATCTTCTAAGAAATATGCCTGCATACGTGTATAAACTATATAATTATTTCACGAAGCTAGATTTATGTAAGACGTTCCACGAGCACTTCAAAGATCATCAGACGCAGGGCCTTTAAAACATCTGCGAACCAGCGCAAGAGTCGCAGCGCAGAGTCGGGGTCCCGAGCGAATTGCCGACCACCCAAAGGCCCATGATAAAAATGCCACTTCAAATGCCTTGAAAGCGAGATGTAATATCGTCCTAAATCATGAACATGCAAGGAACAGAATTCCAGCGTCTGAAACACCCTTCACCGACCCCTCTCGTCGTGTGGGGACGGGAAGGGTTCACCGGCGGAATCGCCTCCGCCGATAGCTTTTGGGATTTGTAACCCAATTTTAAAAGCAAAAGGGACAAGCAAGCTCATAAAATGTACGGAAGCACGTCTATGTCGGCCTAACTCAACGTCTTGTACACCGGGTAAACGAGGTCCAGCTCCTCGAAGAGCTTGCGGCACACAACGCCAAACCAGGAAACCGGTGCTGGGAAGCGAGCCGATGCGAGATCGCGGAGCGGAGTCCTCCTCCTGACGTCACGAAACACCTCACCCAATCAGGGCGCGGCGACCGCAGCGACGCTTGTGCTCGCCTGGGCTAAGGATGGCGCCAGCGCGCCAGTGTGTTTCCTCGTCCTAAGAAACTTTAAGGGGTTTTAACAAGTCTCGTCTCTCTCGGTCGTACTCGGTTGCAAGAGTGTGAACGGGCCTTCAGGCAATACTATATTTAGGCTTATTATACGACAATATTTACGACCGTTGTTTCTATGGTATACCACTAAATTTTGAACGGTAACTACATGCAAGCCCTTCCATCACCACCCTATGAACAAATAAATAAAATATTGTCCCAGGAACCGTTCAACTCGAACTAAAATTCGTGAACTTCCACCAGGTAAAAAGAGAGAGAGAGAGGATATTATGTGAACTCGGCTGAACAGGGCAATGCGACGGGTCGTTTTCAACTAAACCAGTCAATTGAAGCAAAATACGCGTATCTTTCTAAGTCAATGACGTTTTTATTAATATTTCGAGTTGACATTCAGAGATATGCATATTGTGCTAGTATTAAACGGACGCCGACACAGGGATATGATAACTACGAATTTGTAGAACGTGAAAAAAAAAGTTACTTTAACCGGCTGCTAATTGTCATCTATGTTTATCGAATTCGTGCAAAACAAAGCAGGCGGCCGCCCTCGGTTACTTCGTATTAAATACCACTTAAAGGGCCTCTGACAAGCCAAAACAAAATTTTTTTCATGCTAGGCGTTGAAATGGCATATCAGGACATTACAAAAAATATTGTTTCACTATAGAGTTGCGTAGTTTTTTTATAAAAAATAGAAATACGAGGCCCAATTCAAAGTTCCCGCCGTGCACTGTGACGTAACAGTGTACCGCAAGGTGTCGGGGCGGTCAGAAGGGAGGCATCGACCTACGTCACTAAAGTGGGTTCACCGGAAGTCACGTGAGTTTCCCTCCTCGTGCTCTCCGCGACCGTGCCTAAGATTTTTTTTTTTTCTGCTCTTTGTACGAGCGATTGTAGAAAACGAAGTTTCAGTTCCACTAGCTCTTTACCGCTGCACCGTTGGTTAGTTTGCGTGCTGTAAAATTTGAGGACGAAGAGTCAGTGGATCGACGTGATGGAGGTCAATGATGAAAGCGTTGCGAGTACAACAAGCCAGTGTACGAGTGCATGCCGTTAGTCTGATGATACAGAGCTATACTGGGCGCAAAACAAGCTATCAAGTTTTGAAAAAAAATTTAGAATGCTCGCAGAAATTAGGATTGCTAGCATACGACACGCCCGATCGCATTGCTGAAGGTTCAGACATCGAGGTCGTTGAATCATCGGATACTCTCCAGGCTAAAGATGCCTGCCGTCTAAAGAATACGAACTGGTTTGTGTACCAAGTACAAGTAAACGTCGAGCACAACGTACGTATTTTGTCTAGAACATGAGTAGAACTTGTTTACTAGGTGCACATGCGGCCGATGTATGTCTCTCGGAAATGCATGCAGTGTGATCTCTTCTTCAGTTGCTGAAATACCGGGACAGACCCTCACACAGCACCTTCTAGGCATTGTAGTTGATCACGTCAATTCACTGACTCCGGTTCTTCTACCTTTACAGCAACATTAAGCGATGAAAGGCAAATAAAAGAAACCTTGTCTGCTTCGATCGCTCGTGGAGGTGCGGAGAATAACAAAAATATTTAAAAAAATATTACACGCGCTCGCGGTAAGCACGAGGAGTGATACAACTCACGTGACTTCCGGCGATGCCTACCTTCTGACCGCCCCGACACCTTGCGGTACACTGTTACGTCACAGTGCACGGCGGGAACTTTGAATTGGGCCTCGTATTTCTATTTTTTATAAAAAAACTACGCAACTCTATAGTGAAACAATATTTTTTGTAATGTCCTGATATGCCATTTCAACGCCTAGCATGAAAAAAAAATTTTTTTTTTTTTGCGTGTCAGGAGGCCCTTTAACCCAAACAAATACAGAAACTAAACGCGGTTATTATCAACGACAATATACGAGGAAGAGTGTAAACGTAAAACAGTAGCGGCAGATGCCTCAGAAATATCTACGAACTTTTTACCCGTGTACTCCATCACAACCGAGCTGAGCGCACCAAACAAGATTGGGTGGAAGAATGAAAGCTAAAATTTATTCCCGTTTTGGTGCGTATTAACGCATTATAACTTTGCTGTAATTGTTTCTGTATTGCTTTGCGCAGAACGTAGTTTACGCCGAATTTCTACATTTCTTGATGTTCACTAAATGTTGTATATCATCACCAGTCGGATTGAAGTGTATAAAAAACAAGAAGAGCTGGTTCTCTGAGGACTGGTGGAGAACAATATTTTATTCGTGGATGTCTCAAAACCTTCAGTAGGTATTACCAGAAAGCCCTTGTGCAGCCGATCAATAATCCGATGGAAACGAGAGGTGGACGTGCTTTAGAGACCGAGTCGTTGAACTCCACTATTGCGCATACGCAGTTTTCAAGAGGGTTTCGGCCTATTGAAGACGACTCACATAAGCGTAGCGAGATGGCGGTGCCTCAACACTCGTCTTACACTGGTGTGTTCATCGCGGCAAGTCACCGTGTGTCTTTTATGACGTCATCAAGCAGAAATTGAGGGACCACGAGTACGCGATAATCACGCCAGTTGGAGGCGCGCTGCCGGCACCGAAGTAACATCGACGGCCCCAGGAGCGGTGCCATAAAATCTCAGTGGCAAATCATGCGCCGGCCGGCCTTTGACCGCACAAACTGCATCGGAGACTCTCTCACAGAGATTTATTGAACAGACGCTAGTGTACTGCCAGAGTCCTTCAATCCGCTGCTGGTTACGAAACGTAGGCAGAAATTCGGTACAAGGTCAATAGCTGACGCCGGGTGCGGTACTGTTCCAGTCAGGCATTTTTATTTGGTCACTCCACTCTCAGTGAGCCACCCCAAATTCGCTATGACGAGTAGTTAAAAAAAAGAAAACTATTGCTCGTACACCCACATTTTGTTACGCCTGTAATTAACCACTCTACACAAGAACCGATAATTATTTGTTAATCTCAAATGAAATAACTTTCAAATAAGGTTGTTTTATTTGTCTTTAAACTAAACGATATTTCGCAAGCGAAAAAGAAGACAGGCAGCTGTGTGTACGGGTTCGCAGTGCCCGTACTTTATGGCGCCACTCGCGGCGCTGAGGTTTGACCGTGACAGCGGTAGTGATCATTTCTTTCGAGCCAAGGAGAATCAACAATGAGAAATAATATTTTAGAGAATGTTGCAGAAAAATACGTTTGCACACTTCACTGAGCGTACAAAGCTGAAGACGCTTATATTAACTAGAAACAGTGCCAGTGCAATGACGCATGGCCGCGATCTATGAGTGGCTCATTTGGAGGAGGTTCGAAGTAGCTATCTAAAGTAGCTATCGAACCTTCCCATTCACTTGACTGCAACATTGGTGTTCCCTCCAGTGAAACACCTCGTCTGTCGTCCTCAGTCCACTGTTCTACATTCTTATAAAGAAACCACTTATCAGTTACCAAGTAGTCGTCACTTTGAATGTGATTCGAGACAGACAAGAAATCAAAACGTTTTCCGTGATTCCTCCTCATTCAAGAAATCGAAAGCACGCGACCGTGTGTTGGGGAGTAAACATGCTTTCAAACACGTGATGGAAGGAAACAATCTACTGAGGCTTCACCACACTAATGAACACTCAGGCAAACTTAAGAAATTTTCGCACCTTCGTCAAATTACATTGTTCGCCACCGCGCCGACAACACGTGTCCGCGAAAGCCACCAGAGACGCGGAGGGGCGCAAAGCGACCTGGTCCGGCTGGTTCCCGGTTTTCCCGCTTGGTGGCGTCCGTTTTGCTGGAGTCGCGAATAGCTTGTAGCCCGAGCTAGCGCTGGCTTGTTGGTAGCAGACGGAATTCGAAAGATGGCGTGGCTGCACACTTGGCTTCGGAAGCTGCGTTCGCGTGCGCGTCTATTGACACTCGGGGATGATAACAGGCGGACATTATTGTGCCGGAGGAGAGGGTGGCGTGACGAGATCAGGTGCGCACTTGGGCTCTTTCACCGTGTTTTTCCATGAGCGAAACGTTTACGAAAAGAGTTCAAAATAAGGACTTAACGCAGATGGCTGAATGAACCTTACACGAAAAGCATATTTGTTTTGGCCATTCCCACGGCTGGTTTTCCTCACTCGTACATGAGACTAAAGTATCAAACTGCCACCTTTTTTTAGTGTAGGTTTACCATAGAACGATAAAAGGCAGCTTTAACCGCATCGTCGTTTTTAGAAGAAAAAAAAATCAGATTAATGCTACTTCAAAATAAATTTCGCAAAACACTTTCACAATTTTTACAAAATTCTTTTTCTTGGTAATCATTAAAGATTCTTGTTGTCAAGTTACAGCAGCAGGTGTAAAAGAACGCCCATAAAATTTAACTTGCGCATGGAAGCCTACCAATAGAGAAATCGTCCACAAAATTGCACTGTGTACCCCGAATAAGAACAGTGAGACAGTTGATTGCAGGAACGGGGTGCCGCCGAATGTAGCTGGAGGCCACATACACCCGTTGATTGTTCCTAAATATGCATGGTCTCTTTCGCATCCCTAAGGCCTGTTTGCCTTAGATACCAACCCTGATATATTTGCGCTTTTGAAAGTGAAACGCTGGCGCATTGTTTTTCGTGGTGCATTCGAGATAATTATCTTTCTTTTCATGCATCTTATACGGGGAGAAATATAAAATAGTGCCGGAAACTTTATTTGACAAACGTTTCAGGACCTTCGCGACTTCACGTGAATGGGTATTCGTATCAAAACCTTTGTAGGTATAAGATTACAAAAGCGCAAAAGGTATGAGGATAAGTATAAATCCCGAACGCCACGAACTGGTGCTTTGTAGGTGTATGTCTCTGTCCTACATTTTTTCCCACTTTGCTACTTTCTTGATGAGAAATGAATTTATAGAACTGTGCGACTACGTTTTAGAGAATGTAAAGAGGAAAAGCCTTGTTGCTTTTCCTTTAGGGGTCTATAGTGCCCGATGGCATGCTCTCTCTTTCTCTCCTCAATCTTTCATATTCCCTCCAAACCGATTAAGAGAGCCTTTTGGCGAAGTATATAATTTTTCACAAACCTTTCAGTCAGCAAATACATACTTCTTAGTTAATGATTTACGTCCTATTTAATTACCGCCAATACCAGCCGCTTACTTTTGAGCATTGACATGGCAAGACTAGAAAGTGAGCGCTACGGAGGCGCGAGAGCATTTATATAATTACTTCCTATGGCACCATTTACTCTGTGATTCAAAAACCCTTTCAAAACTCGAGGATCAAGGTGTAGTGTCCCGCCCCTCCTTCACTATGATTCCTCGTTAAAGTATCTTCCGTAGCGAAGTAACCTACCGTAATATCCCTAGAGATAGCCCACCTAAAATTGAGAGGACATTTGGAGAAAATAAGGAGTGGGCTAACTTTCGGTGTGCACTCAAGATGGGTTAAAAGAATTATATTTTTAAATAACGTGTTTCTGCCAAACTTGTCATCACGGTGAGGGTCAATGAAGCAAAGATCACTGTACTTCACAGTCAGCAATGTTCACATATATCCAGCCATAGCTAACTGGACGCATTTACGCCGAAGTCATCATCGATCTCAACACTATGATTACAAGGGTGGGCTATCTTTCGGTGTGCAAACTAAAACAACAAATCAAGCCAAAAATAGGGTTTGATTACCTTTCGGGGGTGGGGTATCTCTCAGGATTTAACGGTAAGTCTCTAAATATGTTCCCTCGCAGAGCTCTTGATCCACATTTGTCGCCCTTGTCAGATTCAGAAAATTACATTACTTTCTTCTTCACTTCAACTTGCACTCTCAAATACAATAGACGCGCCAAACAAACCTTAAATTGAGCTGACAACGCCAGGTCACAAAGGAAAGGTGTTTTTTTCTCTCATATGTGTTTTATTGCGTCATTTCTGCAGTATGCTTTTAGAGCGCTATTGTAATTATCATATTGTGTTCTTTTACCGTCAAAAAGAAAAACTCCCCGACCTGACACGTGGCTGCACGGCGGACAGGGAGAAGGGGCGCACCAGCGCGCTCCAGTGTGTCAACCGAAACTCGCGGCACTGTTTACGGATGTGTCGGGGTTCGTGTAATCTCGCGAACAATCAGAACGAATGCGCACGACACGCAATTTCGGCGAGGAATGCCGCCTCGCCGAGTCATTTCAGCGGGGCTTCCTTCGTGACAAGGCAGCCCTCTCGGCGTTGCACAGTGTTCAGCAATGTTTCCATCGGCGACAATACACCGTCCTGCTTTCGTGCCTTTGTACCTTCTTTTTTTAAATATGGAGGGCGCGTCGTCGACAACGCCAACCGGGAATCATAAACACCAAAGTTTTCCCAGAGGAAAAAAAAATTAAAAGAGAGCGAACAAGTTTGTCGATGTACAAGTAGAGAAGAAAAAAAAATGGGCTCGCGTCGCGGATTGGTTGACAACGAACATGGTCCCGAACATAGGGCGCCCAGGTTGCGACACTGCTCGTATTTGTTTTGTTTTTTTCGTAAACAAAGTTTGGGTTTTTGGTGTAGGATAGATTAGCTTTTTTTACCATTTCAGCGTGGGAGACGAAACGCGGTGACTGTTCCGCCGAAAATATTGGCCTGAAAAGAAAATTTCGCGCGCGCTGTCGCTGACATTGATGGAACGTCGAGCTTCGCTTGCTGATGCTGCGGAACAACGCAGTTCGCCCTCCCCCTCTCGACCGCCCGAGAATCACTGCAAGGTTATCGCAGTGGAGAAGCAGCACAGCCGTTCGAACCTGCATCTGTTTCTTGTTTTGAGCGAAAAAAACACGAAGAAGATTGAAAGGGAGGGACATGATAGGCTCTTCCGTATACGGCACGCGTTTCCGAGGTGTGGCCCTGCGACAAAGGGACGTCAGGAAATGAGCAACATGTGGCCCGTACGTGCCGCCGACGAGATATTGGGTTCCAGTTTTTTACTTGTGTCACCTACTTTCAAACATCGATAACTATTATTTCAGTTTTCTCGCGTTTTAAATTTATTTTGATCTTTTGACCGTGGGCCCTAGCGCAATGTGCGCCTTATAATAATATATACGTACACAAGCACTTGGGGCAGTGGGTCTGGTAAAGCTTAGTTTGTTTTAATGTTCTGTCAGTCACTTTTCTTTGGTTTAGATGTGCTTCATTCGTCGCAAACACGGAGAACTGTTTTCAGAAGTGAACGACTTATTTCGTTCTCTCCTATTAAGAATATTTTATAAAAACAAAGGGGCATATAAAAGACTCTAAATAATCCATCTTACACCTCAAGACGACACCAATCGGCCGGCGCGCACACTACTCTTGGTGAAATCGGATGAGCGAATAAATGGATGCAAACGACTGAGACTGAGTCGCAATGCGCAAGTAGGTGGGGGTTGTTGTCAACCTTACTGAGCCTTCAGAACTGTTCTGTTTCGTGCACTTTTTGTAGGCCTGCAATGTCGACCTGTACTGAAAATCGAAACCACGAGAACACTACCGACGTCGCGGTCACGGCGGCCGAAGTCCTGGAATCCACCATTCAAACACTTGACTCAGGCTGCGATTGCGACTAGTCTCGGCAGTAGCCCTCTCGGAACTCCTCGCACCTCGCGAGAGCACCGCAAAGGCTTCGATGCGAGCTTGACAACCATGCTATTTCGGAACAATAGCGTGCGTACCCAACACCCAGACCAGCCGTTTGAGTTCCTCGCATGAGCAGTTGCAACGACGCTCTTTTTTGGGGACGCGAAGCATTTGGCAACCTTATGCCTGTCAAACCGAGACGAAGCTCACGAAAATTAAATAAAGTTCGACGCGCCAATCTCCAAAGCAAAACAACTCACGGGGTAAAAGTAACGTGTGTTTGTCGGTCGATAAAAACAACAACTAATCGAGTCACGTAGGGTTGCCCGTTCTTGTTACGTGGGGAATAAGGCTCGGCAATCGATCGATTGCGCAACAGTCATTTGTCGAACAGTGTGTTCGCGGTCTCGTAACTATTTTAGCGCGTTTCATCACGGTCGCCGACACAAGATGGACTAGCGTACTTCGAATTATTTCTGCTGAGCTGAAACCCAGGTAGCGAAGCGAAATAAGATAATAGAAGTATCTTCGCGAGGCCGATTAATATTTTTTAAAACTGATTGAGGCACTCTATCTGTTCCTAATTGTTTTTTTTCTTTTGCGTAGTCTTTTTACTACACATTTGTAACATTTTTAATAAGGTGTACTGGTATGATTGGTTGATTTGTACCCTAGCTATATTGGAATAATATGCGCACTGTTTGTGAACAACGCTCGTTTGTTTAAGCCCATACCCCATCATTTCAGACTACGGATGGCAATACCCAGAAAGAGATGGTTTTAGACAATAAGATCCGCACAGGGTTATGATCGTGTGCCAGTAGTGACCCATACGCGGAGGTTTCCCAGCTCGCCATAATTGACTAAATTTGCACGAATGGCGAAAACGGGCTCGCAATCCTTATTCATAAATGAGGAGACGCCTAATAATGAAGGGAATGCGTTTCATTCGCGGCCAACAGACATTTGAAACATGGTCGAATAATTCCGATTTCTTAATTCTTCAGAATTGTAATGTTGTCTGACTGTCTTCATTTCTCGTGTTTCTTTTATGTTCAAATGTTTTAAGTTTTATTTATTGAGTGGTTTCTTAGCCCAATGGTAAATTTCCGGCAACTTGCCTGCACTCTCACTGTTTCTTTTCTGGTAAAATGGTTGATGTTCTTCGATTATTGTATGCATCCCTGAATAAACAACATACATGCCGGATGCGAAGGACGAAATTACTTGGACATGCAGCCATGCACTATAGAAATCACAGCCTGGTTGATTGTCGACGTACCATGCCCCTTGAGCGGTATCTCTGAATCGGATGCTCCCATTAACGGAGAACCGTAACATTCGCCTCTTCTTTCTGGTTGGATATTAGTGAATTATGTCTGCAAAACACAGCGAGTTCACGTGAAAGGCGGAAAGCCTAAAAACTGCGAGCCAGCGCAACATGCTCATTCGACTGTCTCGTACGTAATGGAGTCTACGAACTGGTCTTTCCCTAAGACAACTGCGTACCCTCCCATGGGAGGGTACGCAGGAGATGGAGGGGACGGTACGGAGAAGGAGAATGGAAGGAGGACGGTGAGGTGGAAATGAGGGGAGGAAGAGAGGAGGAGGGGAGGGTACGAAGGAGGAGGAAGAGGGGCATACCCTCACCTCCGTACCCTCCCCTCCTCCTCTTCAAGAGCCGCGCTCTAATTTCGCATTACAGAGATTTGTAAACGTCTTTTTTATTTCTTTTTGTTAGAAGGAAAGCCTATGGGCACATCAGAACTACGTGTGTGGTGCTTATTCTTTGGTAACATTTACGTGCCCATCAATAGCTTGCGTGAGTTAATTAAACAAAACACCGATGCCGTGTTTGCGTTGACTGTCTCACGCTGTGTAAAAACAAAAACTGACCGAAACTGATGCATGCTTCCCAGATGCGATCTTCCTTGGAGACCCGATTTCTCGTAAGTTGCAAAGGAGACTCGTTACAAAGGATTAATGTGGATCCGAAAATCTAATAAGTATAAATTCCTTTAAGAAAACATTATTCTAATTACGATTTCAATGCTTTTATGAAAAGTAAAAAAAATACGTTCTTAGAATAACCGACTCATAATTATATACGACATTTTTCGCATTTGCCACGAAACCTAACGCCCTAAATATTGCAAAAAATTAAAGTGAATGTCTGTTTTTTTCTGTTTTTTTAAGAGGGTCATTTCTTGATGTCATCTTTGTGGTTTTTCAACCTTACATTACACCGCTTTGTAAAAACATTGTATAATGTAACTTGTAATTCACTAACACCGTCAGCGTCAAGAATTAAACTACCAACTTACCGATCAAATAAAGTGGAATGTTTCGTGCTCTAAAGACATTACTGCATTGTTCATCGTTTCTAAGATTGATAGAATGATGTTATTTGCCGACTCGCGTAACATATCAGAACTTTGCTTAATTTAGTGATAACTACCCAAAATACATGCATGTGCCTATATCACTGCGTTTCTTGGATTCTCACGTAACTTTACGAGAAGTATTGCGATAGCAAATACTGCGCAGTTTGCAGACTTACTGCGGTATCGAATCTAGTGCGTCCCCGACGCTCATTTCATCGGCACCTCTTCTCGAAAGGATAACGAAAAGGTAATCGAAACGAGGATAGATTACAAATAGGCGGTAAATTATTTGCCCGTTCGTATCTGCTCTTCCCCGGTCTCTTCACGTTGCAGATCTGCCCGCCTTCATTAACATGGGCTCTAGAGCCACCGACGACTTAGGGAACGTAGGGCAGCATACCCTTCCGCAGCCCAACAGCATTAGCCGGGAAGGAACGCAAACATAATAACGCACACCCTGCGTTCCTGAAGCTGTCAGTAACATGGCTAGTTCTGCAAATTTCAGGATTTGATAGAGGTCATTCCTGTGAGCGCGGCAACAAAAATTAGGTGAGGTATAGAATTAACTATTTAAAACAAAAGATGGTATACACATTTTTTGTGGAACCAGAGGTGAAATCATATATATGCAGCGTCAAATATTATATTAAGAAACAATCTAACACAGTATGTCAAGACCGGTTCTAACGAAGTCAGCGGGAATCGGAAATCACTTCGCTGTAGCCACTATTTCGTTAAAACCGACTTCGGTTAACGAAGTGCAAAAGGGAATGGGAAATCGTGATCGCTTCGCTGTAGTCGCTATTTCGTTATAACCGAGTTCGTTATAACCGGTATCGACAGTAGTACGAAAGGACCGGCGCACAATCTCTACTCTGGTTTTAAATGTCTTGGTATCGTGCTGTGCTGTGCAAATCTCACTCGATTGTTTTCCGCAGTGCTAGTTTTACGTTGCCTCTTGTTGTCGCGCATTGTATTGATTTATGTGTCAAACGTTTTCTGTTTTGTATCAATAGTTATTTTATCAAAGCGCACCTCTCATTGAGAATTTAAAAAAAATAAACGGTTCTAACTTTTTGTTTTTTTCAATGCCTCGACAGGGAATTTGACTCTTCCTCCAATCACTACGGTATCAACTTCAGGTACATAACTGAGCTAAACATAAATTTTTACGCACCAAGAAAAAAAGAAAGATATGCAGGGAACTATGATGTTAAGACGAAACCAGCCTCCAACGAAACCGGAAAAGCTCGAAAATTGTTAAGACTATATGGTGTAACATAAATCATGTATATTACGGTTTCTACGCGTCTCCGGCACTTGTTTCTTGTGTATTTTATTATTTTTGTCACGTTCAATATAGTAGTTCGTTAACGTAATATATGTGTCGAAAGTCACTACCGGCAATCTTCTGCTACGCTCATTTTTAATGTTCGGTCATGACTCTTGAGCCACATCAAAAAGTCGTAATTTTCAACCTAGAAAGATGATAGCTGGCACTGTTCATGTACGAGTGACGGGCACCTACTTTCATTAAGAGCACGCGTCCAGCCAATCGTCGCGTTCACCATAAAAATCTTAGCAAATAACGAGGTCGAGAAAATTATTATTCGCCTCTGCAACCTTCGAAGATAGCATTTGAAAATGAGGACGTTATATATTTTCCGCGAGTCGGGTGAATGGATGAATGAATGCCAACGTCTGTACCTTTAATAACGGGCGGTAGCTTGCTCCATCTAGCATAAAAATTAACAACCAAAACTATGATTTCTTTCCTTCGCCAATCTGCTTACCCTCTGCGATTTCGGTAACTATCACCCGGCAGTGTGTAATATTACCAAAATGCCCTTTGGAGGATCGGGCAAAAAAAAATAAAACTTAAAACATCATTCCCCTGCCTTTTCTTCCCGGCGAGGGAGTTGCCAATTTTTTTCTGGTCAAATCTAGTCGGCGTTACCGCGGCATCGGGCCAATGGGAGACATTGTGGAGACTTTGTGCGGGAGCCAAAAGTCGCTGTCCTCCTTCTGTCGGTCGCGATGATTGGCTATCCGTGTGCTCCGCGGAAAGCAGGACGAGGCTTTGTTGATAAACTTTGCGTATATTATTCGAGTAAATACGCTATTAAGTGTCACTTTCATTCGCTCCTCCCGAATTTTATTTTCTCGTGACTTCGGGGTTCATATACATCTATTTCACTGATCGAGATCTTGTTATTCAAACATTTGGCAGTGTCTTAGCGTTTACGACGCGGATGTTTAGTTTGCTGCAACGTAAAAACTGCAGGATAGAAGCTACCTCGAATTCCTGGAGATAACTTGTCTTACTGTACGCCACTCAGTATATGTATATGCAGATGCACAACAAAATGATCTGATTAGAACCTACCATTTTTTTTGACGTCGCAAAAAGAAACAATTACCATCAGTGCGCATTAATAAAGAAAAAAGAAATTGGCGGTTACTTGCTTAAAGGCCCATTCGGCCTTACACTCTAAGAAATGCATGCGCGTCTACTCACCCGCAAAGCACTCAAATAGCCAATCTCTGCGATCTACGAAATCAGCCAGCGAATGATGAGGCAGAACATCTGTTTAGACCTCAAAATTAAGTCTGCGCTGTGGCATTAGGCAATGCAAGCATGAAGCTTTCCATTGCGTAATGCCACAGCGCAGACTTAATGTTTAGTTCTAAACGGATGTTTCGCGTCATCATTCGCTGAGCTGATTTCGTAGATCGCAGAGATTGACTCTTTGAGTGTTTTGCGGGTAAGTAGACGCGCAGGCATTTCTTAGAGTGTAGTAACGAACAACTAAGAAACACGTATGGTGTGGCAACCGCCTGCCGCTCCGCAACCTGTCAGATTACGGCCGATACTTTCTTAAGCTTTACGTTATTATAGGCACATTGGGCATTGAGCGAAGTGTTTGCTTGGCGGAGGCTCTACTGCAATCTTACCCTGCAACGAAACATAGTCATATATTTCTTTAGAAAACCACGCCATCAATTATTGTAGCGCTAAGAAATGCCCGCTCTTCTACTTCCCAGCGGAGGAAGAAAAAAACAACAGAGTTACGAAGCAGGCACGATACGCTCAGGCAAGGAGAGTGTGCAAGAACAAAATCAGAGCTTGGACGTTCTTTGGCCGTTGTCATTCGCCTGATAGCTGCTGTAAATCACAGTGATGGCTCTTCGTGCTTTTTGTCGTGAAGGAGCCGTGAAAACATGTGGGGAGCACGGTAAAGGAAACAGAAAATGAAACATGAACAAATACGAGTTTTTACAGCGAAGCTGTATAGCTCTACCAGCCAAGGAAATTTTCGTGTCGTTGGCGTTGTAAGCAAAAAACTCCCGGCGAACAATTGAAGGCAAAACAGCATATCTCCTTTGAAATCAGGCATACAGCATACAGCTCAGTATCCGTTTCAATAAAGAAAACCACAAAACAAGCATCAAAACCACATGATGGATGATAAGGCGCGTGTGAACAATAGGAACACCCTCCCACGCGTTCCGGTAAAGATTAGGTTTGCAGCTGCTTCGAAAGGGGTTGACGTCATTCGAAGCCCTCGTGTGAAGTGCAAACCGCATAATGGATGATAACGGCGCCTGCGAACAATGCGAAGCACGTTCCTTCTCCCCGCGTGTGTTTCCCGGTAAAGATTAAGGCCCGTTCACACTCTTGCAACAGAGTACGACCGAGAGAGCCGAGACCTGTTAAAACCTCTTAAAATTTCTTGGGACGAGAGAACAGACTGGCACTCTGGCGCCATCTATGCGGTGACCCGGGGAGTGCATTTCACAAGAGCGAAGGTTATGCGGGATTTCCGAGGTCAAATGTGCGTAATACCTATAAGAAAGGCTCGTTTATAACGTTGATAAAAGTTTTTCGAGCCAAGAAAGAAAGGATAATGCGCGAAAGAAATAGAAAATATGCCGGACCGCCAAGTTTACACTGCTACCCGATCGATGGCGCCTCTGTGTCCTCTCGTTGTAAGATATATTAAGATGTTCCAAGGCACCCGGTTCTAAGAGGTCACAAGTGTGGGTACGGACCTTTACGGTTGCCTAAGCTACTCCGAGTGGAAAAGTACCTAACAGCATAGAAATTACGTAGTGACATCACCACGCTTTTCAAGTGTTGTCGCGATGGGTAATCTTTGTGGGTGTCGTTTACGGTTTCGCTGTCCAACCACCTTCACAGCGTGGATTGGAGTCACAGTTTTTTTCTTGCTATTGGCTTTACTGTGTTTTTTTTTTACTAGCCTAATCGCTAACTTTAGTCGACTGCATCTGTAAAGCGCAGTCGCACTTACTGCTGCAAAACTTGGTTCGTTAAACGAAGTGGTTACGCTCAACGCGCAGCTTTCGGAGCACGTTATACGGAGGAGAGAAATGAGCGTATTATCTAACGACCACACTCCAAACAAAGAGTTTGTTACCTCACCATCTTAGGATTTTTCTCTCTACGCACCGTGTGCCACCGTAGCTTTGAATACGTTTACGGTTAACGTAAACAACGACCGTATTGCTTTTTTCTTTCAGAGAACAACTTCATGCTGCGACCCAATGATGAAAGTAAGGACACACTGTAAACCCATTTGTGTTCGTGACATACCTATTATTGTATTCGTGGCAAGCTGTGAATATTTGTGTACTGTTTGAATGTGCCGATCACCTGTTAACACGTAGACACGGGTGATTGCTAAGCCTTGCAGAGGCGAGTGCAGACTAATGGTGGGAACATTTTTTCCTTCGCTAGGAATCACGTGCGCTTCTAGTGAACGTCTGTGACAACGCACATGAGAGTGAAGTTTGTAATGTGAATAATCAATCAGGTCTCACTAAATGTTAGTCCAAAACTCTCGCCTTCCGCTCTGCAAAACTTAACATCTAAACTAAATAATCTGAATTCCATGCAATAAAATATAAAGTGTATTTTACGGCTGGGAGTATGAGTACAAAAGACAACTTGGTTAGGCATCGTCACGAAGGAGTATAATTCATTTATGACATGAGCATGACGCAACTCAATTCTGGGAACTTGTTTTATGAAAAGAACGCAACAGTCCGTGCATTACGTATTTGGTATGAACAACAATGTTCGTGTATTAGTGAACGTGAGCAGTTGAAGGTGAGCAGAGAGCTCCGAGTTAGGACGTTGCTAAAGCGTTCGTTTTGGAAACTTAAATGAAAGTTATTATATTGGCACCCTGAGCGATAAAGTAGTGGGACGTTCCTCAATTTTTTGACAGTATGAACGAAAAAGAAGCGCGCCTGCTATCGTTCGGGCCAATGTTACTTCAGCATTAATGCATGGCTACCAACTCTTTTATGAAAACGTTCCAGTGAGTCATCATTTCCATAAAGAAAAACAAAACAACTTGAGGACAAGTCACAATGACCTACGGAGGCAGTGCGGCGAATGATGTGCCGAAAAAATGTTTTCGTTTCAAAATTGACTGCGACGTTGCACTTTGCACCGCCTTTCTATGGTCACATCTTGCACAAGTGTCGCATGGCATAAGCCACGTTTAGAGGCAAAATAACATGGAGGCAAGCGACAAATATTGGTCACCTCCGCCTCTTACCTAAGCAGGCAACGTGTAATGTTGCATCCCAGGAATATCTGGTGGCACAGATGCGATTGAGGTTCTCGGGTTACCATAGCCAACTGTAGAAATTTAGCACGACGTGTCTACTTGGCTAGCAGCGGCACTATTGGGGACCAAGACCTGCGCTTGTGCATTCCTGCAGAGTAGGGGTATCACCAAACATTTATATTTACAAGAGACAGAACGAGTAATAAGGGAGCTCTAATCTTGTCACGGGAAAGTGCTATAGGTTCCGCGATACTTAGTATGTCAGTTAAAACACACACCCTCAAACACAGATTGTCTTAATTTTTAAAAAAAAAAAACTTTCTTGGGTGGTTCACACAGAAAGAATAAAGAACACTGAAATAGACGAGGGACAGACACTCACAGGTATCACAGTTCTGCTGGGTTCAACACGAAGGTTGTCTTCACATGTAGAATTAAGTTAAAACACATGTGCCAAAAAAAAAAGAATAACGAAAGTCTTCCACCAGAATGCACCATTAAGCACTCCTACAAATATGTTAAATGCCAAGAAAAGTCTCTTTATTCTATTCCGCTGGGTTGTGGCAGCCAATACATCGGCCAGACAGGACGGTGCCTGAACGTTCGCCTTACAAAACACTTTCTAAAAGTTAACAAGGCGTCATCTGAGTCTTACCATCCAATTGTTGTGCACGCCCGCACCCGCCATGATTGCGCCCCTAGCTATGAAAACACTAGAGTGCTTGGTTCACACAGGCACAAGTATGGGCGAGTAATAATTGATGCATTTAAGATCAAGAATGCCACAGACAGTGTTTCCGAACCTTCGTTGTCGCCATCGACAAAAGAGCTGGAATTCCTAGCGCCAACGTTATTATGAAAAAAAGCCTCCTTCAATTTTCTTCTTTTTATTATTCTTCTTTTTCAGGGAGCTAAATTCAGCTATCTTTATCTTTATCTTTTTCTAGTATTTTCGGCTTCCTTCAGTTCCTCTTTGACCAAAGTGGTTTTCGTAGTGCGATGGAAACCATATAAATGTGTCGTTGCTCGTTGAAAGAACTGTGAATGACTGACCCTTGTCCATTTTTTTCCTCCTGTGTGAACTATAGTTTATCTGACGCGCTCTGCTACGCGTACGGTAGCTCCTGAGACCGTGGTGATTCCCTGTGTGCGCGAACTTTTTAAAATTAGACGCAAAACTTTCGTTCCATCAGCTAGCTCATCAGCGAGCTCATGCAACAGTGTAATTCATGTTGAAGAAGACATCTGAGGTTTTTTTTCTGTTTTGTTTGCATTATTTACGAGAACTTTAAACGCGAGTAATTCGTTATTCTTGAGATGGATATTTTAAAAGAAAGGCAAAAGCCGATCATTTTGCTCCCAAAGTTAGGCAGTCTTTGAGAGTGCGCTTGTATGACGGAGCCAGGCACGTTTCTTCTAGATATGTGTTTTCCCCACCCAAGTTAAAAGCGAAACTTTGAAAGTACTAGTTCTTATTTGAATGATTCTAGGAAGGCGGACACGGGAGGAGGTTCTTTTGGACTGTTGTACTGTTGTTGCCCGTTCTGTCGGCGGCGTCCGCGTGTCTCGTCCAGCCGTGCCTTGAGTGTCCGCTGTGTTTCAGGAGACAAGGGACCCCGCGTGAAGCAGGCCCGGATATCGCAGCAGGACGTGCTCTTCGGCGCCTTCAACCCGAGGAAGTTCAACGGGTCCTGGGTCTCGGGTAAGTGCCACTTCCCCTCAATCACTCAATCACTCAATCTAATGTTGTTGTTGTTTTTTCACTCTCGAATCACAAACACAACAAAAGAAAACTACATCACGCATTTGGATTTGGATTCTACTGTCTATTTGGCTATGCGCCGATAAACTGAGGGAGAGGCGAAGACGAGAGAGGACATCAGAACGCCGACCTCTGAGTGGAATGATTAGATGGTAGACGTGAAATTAGCTGTCTTTGTCCCTACTCACTATTCGAACGCGGTTCGAATGCGAACGCTGAACGCTAGACGCCTGCGTTTGGCAATCGTACGCGTTCGAAGTGTGAGTAGGGACGAGGCAGCTAGCTTTGCCTGTGTCCACTAATCATTCCCACCAGGGGCCCTATGCTACACGGTGGGACCAAGCGGGACCAAGGGATCGGGACAAAGCAGCCTGCTGCGATTGGTCAGGGTCGCGGCGCTGGCCATTTGCAGCAGACGGCGTTGTCCCGGTCCCCGCTTGGTACCGCCGTGTATGGCATAGGTCCCCCGAGCTCGGCATACTGACATCTCCGCGCACTCTCGTCTCCCTCTCTCCCTCCGATTCTCGGCGCATAGCCGCGGACAAGGTGAAAACGGCAGGGAAGAGCTTGAGTTGTTCCGCTTCCAGGGAGAGCTTCCTACCCTCGACAACGCATCGGCGTCTCGTGCTCTTGGAGCGTGCACACGCAGCCAAAACCGTAGCCTCCTATATAGTGACAAAGCCTGGCAGATCGCCACGAGAAGCGGCCGCCGAAATGGAAAAGGTGGAGTGGCAGACAACGGATGGAGAGGAGAGCCAGGTGACTGGCGCCCTGCTGCGGCGAGACGCCGAAACACACCTCTCCCGAGCGAACAAGTGTGTTTCGGGTCCTCGCTGCAGCAAAAGCTGTTCGCTGACGTCCAGGTTCCCCGAGAAATGGCTCTTTGATGCTCTGTGCTAGCAGATCCTCGCACTTCGAATCTGCTACTGGGCACTCTGTGGCTCCGTCGTCGACCTGCCGGGCTTTGTGAGTATATAGGAGGCTATGGCGAAACACACCAGAAGGCATGGGCTGGAGGCGTTCGAACAACACGCCTTGCCATTCTCATTCTGTCAGGGACTGTAACCTGTCCAGTATCCGTGTCTCGTCTTTCGTGATTTTCGCAACAACCGTCTACGCAACACGATGCACGCTAAGTCATATTCAAAGTTGTATGCACGGCTGCTTCTTTGTTGGCTGTACAAACTGAAAGCTTTTACACCCTTAAGTCTTAACATAATATTTTTACATGGCTAACACCCGAAGTTTGTAGGATGCTGGAAATATTAGCGGCTTCCTAGGGATATTTTGACGAGCACCAAGTTCACGAGCGGCAACGCAGTTCCCTCATGCACAACGCCAGCCTTATGCGGAACTTAACTGGAACCTAAGTGGTACCGGATTAAGAGTATAAAGACACCAAATACAAACGGAATGGATCGTGCACGAGAGGAATCATGACCTGCCTCACCGTCTTAAGTACTTGACAGTTCAAAGATAGTGAAACGCGGGTGTCCGCCTCAGCAATTACAAAGGTTACACGTACGTTTGTTTGTTCTTGTCAATATTTCGCGTAATGCATAATATATACACAGGTTCAAGGAGCGTATTTCTGAGTAAAAAGCATTGGTACAGGCATTGTCCATAAAAAAACTTCGGCGGAAGCGCGTATCAATGCGTCAAACACCCTTCAAAAAGGTGTTCGTCACACTTCAGCTTTCCGCAATTCGGAAATCCTTTTTACACCCTTCAAGAATGAAGGGCGTTCCACACAACAGTCATCCTATTTTACGATTGAAAATGGTTATTAGGATGAAATAAGGGCGCTGAAAAAGGGACGTAGCCACGTGTACAGACGATACCTCCTAGGATGCAAGGCCTGCGCATGACGTCATCGTTAGTGGATCCCGGCTCAATCGGCAAACACGTCAGAGGTCGACGGGAGTAACAGAAAAGATGAAGAAGCGTCCGTCGTGGTATCATCACCTGCCAGCGTCGCGCTCTTTCTTGACGCTGCACGACGGGCTGGCGGTGATTCTTTTTCGGAGGGGGGGGGGTTAAGGGGTAGGGTGAGGTTTATGCAGACTTCTGCCCCTTACTCGAAAAACGTAATGGATTACAATCACAAATTACTGAGCCTCAAATGTGATGAACTACCGCTACAATTATTTTCCCTGAAATGTAACGGATCACTGTACTCGTTACTATATACTAATTACTTTCACGTTACCTATCCCGTGCACTTATCAAGAAAACGATAGAAACATTTTCGACGTTTTGAAACTGTTCCGCAACGCCACTTTCCATTTCTCATACGCCCGCTTTATGGTAGGGTCATTCCATGATAAAGGAGACGCGACAAGTTTGTCGTGTCTGGAATAGGTACGAAAAAAAATAATATAAATTAACCTACGAACTCCCAAAAAAAATATTTTTTGTAAGGAAATAAATTTTGTTTTTGTCGATATCATGCATTAAATTTCTGCAATTGTGCATAAAACCCGTGTAGTTAAGAAAAATATTGCAAAAAAAATGGTTGCGTGCCACACAAATTAAAGTGAGAGCCTAACTACTTAATAACATGCCCTATCTTACATTTAAATTCAATCATTGAAAGACGCCATTTTGAGTCCAAATAGGAGCTAAAAAAAGAGACCTAATAAGATGTTTTCATTTTTGTACTCAACTTGGAGTTGAGTGTTAACAGAACAGCAGATAGAGGTTGGGTGTGCGGCGCGTAAGTAACTTTAATTTTGCGAAATGCGAGCTAGACTTCACACTTCCACTCCAGGAAGGTGTAAATGAGCACCTTTTTTACGAGGTCGACCATCCAGGAGACAGGGAGTGTGATTCACATACTTACGTACGACCATCGCTGAAAGTGGCGAATTCTTATCATCCGCTTTCTCACATCGCCAGCCTTAACAATACTAGAATGGTTTCAATGATCACATGGCTTTGTGGTGCCGTTTCCAGGAGCCCGGCATGTGCGCTTAATTATAAAATAATAAGAATTAACGCACTTTTTTATTTGAATTATAATAAAACAACCCCCAAACAAATTAACATGTTAAAGTGTTAGAGGAAATATTTCTTACACTGCAGCGCTCAATAGCTGCCTCGACAAATCTACGAATTTCTGCTTTTTTTTTGGGGGGGGGGGGGGGGAGGCCATTATAATTTACAGTTTTTTCACAAATAGTAGTTTTATCGGTTTTTTGTTTCTGGACATTTTTATGATAGTATAGCTTACCTGGTTATTTTTCACTAGTGAATGCTCTATTGCCCGCCAGTAGTTTTATTGTCTGCTGCCTTTCATTTTGGGGTAGTTTCCTGTGATGTTTTGTATTACTTAACCTGGTCTTTACAAAGATTCAATGATTTTCTCTTTTACCGCATGTTTTTCTAAAACGTGAATGCCTGTCTCCCTTAAACCTTTTGCTACATTGCTGCCCATCAGAAATTAGAGAACCTTAAATAATGGCTTTATTCGGTTAATGGCTTTGTACTTCCCTTTCAAAGCCAATATTTTCAAGATGCTACCCTTTTCATGCCTCACTTTACAGATATCACATAGACGACTGGCAGGGTAATAGACGCTGTTAATAAAAATGGAACATAGAGAGAAATATACGTTACCCATTTACAAAGTTCTGCATGTACATACCATTCGGTTTAAATGTGCTAATATGCTCCACGCTAAAAGTGGCCGTAAGTTTTTTTTTTTCTGGCAATTTTTTGCAGTAGAGTGGGGTGTAATTAAAAAGCCGTAGTATCCACAAAAGTTCTTAATTTCTCGTTCTTGCTTTTTGTCTGGCTCTGTTTCTTGTATTTTATTCAACAAGGCCCCTCTCTGCAAATGCCTACGCGCCGTTGCTACACTGTCCCGAAGATATCGGTCCCAGAATTATCGAGTGTTGGTTTAAAAAATTGACAGCGACCTTCATCTTAAAAGTTATATAGGCATAAATTATTGTGTATAAGAAGCGATCGTTAAAATCTGTTGAAAAGATATTAAACGGTTGTTTCGGGGAGTGAAGGACCCATATTGTTGTATCTTCCCCCGCCAAATGTAACAGGGAAACTAACTTGGTAGGAAGGTTTCGTGACATCAGTTTTCCCTAAAAATTTTGCGGGAAAATTGAATTTGTGTTTAAAATCACGTGACGTAAATTGTTTCGCTCAATTTATCGGGGGAGTTGAGATGGCCTGTAGGTCTCATGACGTCAAGTCACGTGACATCAATTTCCCGCTAAATTTAGCGGGGAAATTGAATTAGTGTTTATGTTACGTGACATTCGTTTCACCCCGCCTAATTTCGCGAGAAATGCACGGACGGGCGAACAAAATTTTGGTATTTGGGGAAAAAATGAGGGGGGAGGGTTCCGTTAAAAACCGTTTTATGGTTTAAAAACAAAACTCGTATAAAGACCAACCAGGCTCCACTCTATGCCTGTGCGGTTGCTTTCCCACAGTGTACGCGGAAGGCCAATCTCTGGGCTCTGCAGAGCGCGTTCGGCGAAAGGCGGGACGCAAAACACGCTTGCACTCGACAAACGCAATATGCGCGAAACTTCGTGCTTATTAACCTCGTGCAGAAGTTGCTTGTATGTTAAACTTTTTTTGGGGGGGCTTTGCAATTTTACTGAATTTTCTTATAAAGACTGTTCACTGAGAAAGTTAGAAACTTAGTGAAAAGTCTGAACAGCAGGAGAGGCTTTATTGGACGAAGGTATCCGGAACGTTTCTCCAATTTAGCTTCTCCTGTTCTTCCAACTATTTTTTTTCGACGTGCGTTTTGTAAGGTTGCTGTAATTTCTTCCGCATTAGTGTGCGTGAATATTTCTTTTTTGAGTGGTATAGAGGCATAGTTAAGGGAAGGAAGACCAGCAACCCTTATTTTCGAAGACCTATAATGCATTCGATGCATTATTTAACGAGCGATCGCTCGAAGCGGCCGCGCAACGATATTGGGTTGGAATGTTTCTTCATCTAACACTCTTTGACTGGCACTAGTGGGACTAAAGTATCCTAGTACGGCGACCCGCCTGATTAAGAGATTTATCGACCGCGTTGTAATTTCAAGGTTAAAAGCGGACTTTCCCCTTCTCTTTCAGTTTCTGCTTCGGAAAACTTGATGAAGTAGTCGTGAGATGTATGGTTGACGTGGGGCACCCGCGGTGACGATATTCAAATGCAGCTCTTAGATTGGACACAAGCCCTGCGTGGACACTCTGACTTGAGCCAACACCACCTAGAATAATCAGAGCGTGTGCACTAAAATTGTGACGTCATGAGAGTGAAATGAAGCGAAGACGCCGATTGGATACGAGTTCTGTGTCAGTGCTCGGCCTGGCCTCGTGCCCAATCAGCGCGTCGAAGGAAGCTCGGCATCGGTCTCGGGGCCAATTCATGAGTTGGCGCCATCGGACATTGATGACATTCCATGGAGGAAGAGTTCGGAGGCCTTCGTTATTCTAGACAGTGCTGCCTGGGCTCATGACAATCAATGTCTTGTCGAACATTCGGTTAGTATTTTGAGTCCAATGGCTGCAATGGCGGTAGTAGCAAAACTCTTTCTATGTCCGAAGGTCAGCGTCTACCATGTGCTTTCAATCCTCCACGCGTGGTTATGATCAACATTGACGGCCTATAAGTTGCATTAAATCGCGTGGCCGCTTGTTCTGGCTGAGAGTTGACGGGGTGAACGCGGCTCGTTTTTCTTAACCCTTCCGCAATTGTCGATGCTCCTAAAAAAAAAAAAAATTAACGCGTGGTATGTAAGTAATGAACGCCAAAGCTTAACCCAAAGCGGTATTTTATTTTTTTAAGTAGAAAAATTGTTGCAGTTTTTTTTTTAATTTGTTTAGAAGACATTAAACAGTCGTTTCGGGTAGCGCAGAACATGACATTTATTCTTTTACCCGCTACATTTAACGAGCAAATTGATGTCACGTCACCGACGTCACGCGACATGACGTCACGTAACGTCATAGTTTCACATGGCAGCAGGACGACACCGTAACATCACAGTGTCATGTGACATGACGTCAGGTCACGTGGCATAAATTTCCTCGTACTGAGCGACGCCCCAAGAACTCCTTGGGGAAGGGAACACCCAGGGATTGACGGGGCGGGCTTGGCCGAACCTTGATCGGAATGATCGACCGATGGAATGGACAATAATTCGGAACTTTTCGATCTACTGTCCGCGGACTATACATGTTTAGAAGTTGAAGTTTTACGCAGTGCGGACCATGCAAGGATTTTGTTTTCCAAGATCGCTCATTACGACGAGACGGATTGTCCCATGAATGACAGATTACGTGAATTGTGTTTTCTGCACGATACAAGCTTCTTTATGCGCTAATCTAGCCGGCATTTTGTAAGGTGGTGTGCATCAGATGTTTTACGCTAAGATTATGCACCGGCTGCGCAGTATTCACTGTACTCCGCTCACCCTTAAGCTTCAGGCTAGAAGCTCCGCCTTTCGAGCAGAGCTCGCTGGCTTCCGCAGTGCTTTGGTTGCGACGTGCCTGCGCGTTCACACTTGTGTTAGTGAGGGCAGAAAGCTCGCGCTGCAGGCGGCGCTTCCAGTCTCAGCTTAAGGGCGAACGGAGCATATCCAGGGAAACATCTCTCGGCCAAACTTTGCCCCTGCAGGCCACACACCTTATGCAGTAGTGTTTAATATGCAGTAGTGCTTGATATTTCTATTGCCAAATGGAGTGTTGTTATTATTGCACTTTGAGATGACAGATTTGGCTACTCTTACGTGACATTTAAAATCTAGCTAGTTGGGTCACATTTATCCGAACCCAAAATTAACTTCTTTTTTCACTTTATAAAAAAGGACGGTTAGAGAAACGTCGTTAACTTCGACAGATTTCATTATAACGCCAGTTTTCATGCGGTGTTTGATCTCACGCGTAACTGTGCAACGGTACACACGTTCATTAGTAATGGTCTAAAAATACCAGCTGCCCAGGGCGTACAAATCTAGAAATGAGCAAGTTTTAAATGATATTCAAGCGTTAAGAGTTAAGAGGTACATTAAACGCGGGGAGTATATTTATTTTTCTATCAATTGTTTTCCTCGCTGTCGGCATACCTCGACGCGTAGAAACGAGCAATAAAATCCCGCCTCTCTCCCGTCCTCTTCCACGTTTTGTTTTGCGTGCGCTTCTCTGTCCACTGCCTTAAGTAAATACCGTGTCGAGCGCCGAGAGTTTTATTTTTGTTTCTTGTTCCGTCCGTGTAACCTAATTAGGCGTCGTGCATAAATTATGTCAGGAGTCGACGGCGAAAGAGGCAGTGTACGGGCGAAAAGCAAGAAGGCTTGGCTCGAGTGCACGGAAATCTACGGAGTGTCTTGAATATTTCAGGTTGACATTCGAACTAATGTGTGGCATTAAGGGATTTCGAACGCGCGGGCTTGAGCTAAGCGCTGGTCGGTACATAGGGAAAGATGCTCGAATGCCCGTTATTGAAAAAGAAAAAAAAAATCCGAAATGATGGCGTCGAAGCCTGCATATAATTTTCTCACCTAAAATATAGATACATATTTTTTTAGTGAGTTTTTTAATGTAATTTTGAGAAAGTGTTTGTAGTGTTTAGAGGAGCGGCAATCCTTACACATTGCCTCACTTTTCGATTCATGGCTAGCAACTTTTGAAAGGAGCAATTTTCCGAGCTACCTAGTCCATTGGGCACCCACCACAGGTCGTAATCGCTTGATTTGTGCGTGACTTGAAAGGAACAAAATGACGCCTGCTTTCTTTTCAAAGCGGGACGCCATAACATGGAGAAACTACGGAACGATAAGCCTTCGATCCCCGTGACCTATCGGGCGTTCGGGCTAAGTGAACAGCGCCCTGTATGTGCGACGCCATTGCTTTACATGACGAGCTTCCTTATCTTCTCGTTTATAAAAACATTATTTATTCCCCGAAACCCCAGACTCGATTGGCCATAGCGGCTGGTAAAACCTATCGCCTCGCCGTATAGGACCTCCGATAAATCTGGCACGCACCATTGCCGCCGATGACCCGACCGTAATCCACTCGAGGTCTGCGGGCCTCGCATCTCCGCGATGCCTCGGAAGAGAGCTAGAGCCTCAGAATCTTCGGTGTCAGCCACGCGTACCCTTAAAAGTGTAGTATAAAAAATTGATGGCAGCTACCACCGCACCGCTTGCGAGAAACTCACGCGCGGCCAGGAGCTGACTAGAGCTCCGGAAACAGAGTTCACTGCAAAAGGGGGCGATAGAACGGGTCCACTGATACATCGTTGTACAAAAAATAGTGGCTGCAATCTGAAGAAGCGCGGAGCGTAACCTATGATCTTTACGCGAATTTAGTGATTTGTTCTGCGGCTCTCTTATGTGCGGCCATTGAATTGCATGCGGAATGAAGCTCACGACTTGCCCCGGTCTACTATAACTACAACCAGCACGCATGACGAAGCACATTTCCTGGGAACAAAATCAGTCCAGTCTGGTGACTGTGACCCGCCATTTGCTTCCTAAAACCTGCGTGGTTGCGCAGTGGACACTCGAAAGAATGCCGCTAGGTGTTGTTACACACTTTTGGGTGTTTAGTGTATGGGCTTTCCCGGTGTGTTAAATCCCGGCTCTCCTTTGTAATCGGAGTTTGTGTGTCCTGTTGTTCAAAAATGCGGTTTGGACTTTTTTATTCGCGAAAGTCCTGCGAATTTGAGTTGTACGAGGGCATTTCCAAAGTTTCTATCAAACCCAATGACGAAATTTCCGTATAGACCCGTTTATCTCGGTCCGGGGATGCGAGCGCGACTGTAAACGCGACCATGTAAGGCTCCCATTGAGCACAAAGCGCCACTGCTGCGCTCGATCATGCACGGTCGTTTACGAGCATAGGTCAGCATCTGTCTGCGCGCAGTAACAGAGCGTCTAAAAAAGCTAAGAAAGTATCACCAAAGAAAAGAAAAATGCAACTCGCGCTTTTAGTGCCCTATCAAAATAATAAGAATACTTTTCTAATATATTTTTTTGTTCTTCTTATTTTATTTTGTGCGTTTATATCCACCGATCAAATTATGCCAGCTTAGCTTCCTCGAGCAACGTATAAAAGCGCAGTGACACACAATAAAAAAAGCGACAGAAACATTCAGTTTTGCTCGTCAGAGGCGCTGTCGAAACTTGAGAGCTGCAGGAATGATTCAATTCCGTCCGATGGTACATGAAATATACAGTGCTTCGAAACGCGGTAACTGTCGCTCCTCGACGCTCGACGCTTACATTTCACTGATTGGTCAGATTTAACCACTGGAGCATAGGCGTACACTTCGGGGGGGGGGGGGCATCGGGGCTCATGCCCCTTCTAGTAAAATCCGGGGGCCAGGATCCTCACCGAGACGCTGTTTACGTGCCATGTAACGAGCTTCTAGTAGTGGCATGTAAACAAAATAACGCCCACGTTGCCTTTATTGACAAAATACATGGGAAGTGCAATCCCAGCGTGCTTTCGTTGACTTCAATATTTAGTTCTGGCGAAAAGGTAACGCGCAGCACCCCCCCTGGCCCGGAAAACTTCTCAGCCTGCTCCCCCTACGCCGCTGCTCTTGAGCACCTCACCCTAGTAGCTTGAGAATGTCAGGCGAAATACCCGGTCCCTCCTACAAAAGGGCAGCTTCGCGCGGTCGTCATGAATAGCCAGAGGGCGTTTCCAAAAACTGATACTTTTAATTTATAAGCATACAAGAATGAGCACGCATTGGACACGAGCGCTTCGACAGCGTTCGGAGTGTACTCGAATCGAAGCGCATTTAACGCGAGTGCTGCGTCAGTGCTCAGCGCCGACTCGGAACCAATCGCGGGCTTCACGCCGGAAGCGATGAGACCAACTAATGGCGGCTGCGCGTAATCTACGAATCATTTGACAGTTCGGGAAAGGGTCTATGAACCCTTTTAAAAAAGGGCTCCTGGCTGGTTCCATTTTCAGTGTTTGTGCGCATGGCGCGTGATATGTTCACTTTGCGAAGCAACGAACATGCGCGAGATGGGCTGACGAGATCGCACGCCGGGCTGATGACTTGTAGATATTGGAATGGTGTTTATAGGCAACCTGCAATGCTGCTTGGTTTGGCGGTATCTAGCGATCGAACCAAAACATACTAGGTATTCCTGTAAGTGGCGGCTGCATTGTTCCAACATGAGCTATCATACTTTGGTGGCGTCGCTTAGCAGTGGGCGTGCAACATGTCAGTACGACGGAAGCTACGACCCCTGCGGGTCAATCGGAACTACGGAGTGAGGCACGGGACTACGTATCGCCGCAGTGCGCTTTTACTGCGAAGAAGGCTTTTCGCTGTGTCATTCTCCACTATCTGTTCGTTGTGGTCGTATATGTAGCGCATATCGAAGCAATCGGAACGCAATGTAGGGCGTAGCGTTCAACCTCTGCCGAGTTACAACGAGACAGAGTATAACCGTGGGCTCTCACTCACTCTGCTGGCGCCCCTGGTCGTTGGCGGCTGCCAACACAGCATGTACGCTGATGTTTTGAACCCCTCCAGATGACCCGCAAAAATCGTCTTCTCAACGTTTCGCGCTGCAATTTACTACAGAAGTGCGGCTACATCGCCAGCATTCCTGGACACGGCCTCCTTGTAGCCCTCTCTTGGCTATTCTCAGCAAAACGCAGTAAAATGATAATTTCAGCCAAACTACTGCAGAAATCCTTAAGTTCCCCGGGATATCTATACAGGGCACTAATGCACTCTTATTCAATACCTTCTTGAACCTCAGGTTTGTATACCTTTTATTCCTGGGCCCGATATAGTATTGTTGCATTGGGTCCTATGGGCCACTTCGACAAAATTTTTAATTTCTTCTCACTGAAATGAAGAATCGTAAAGTTCCCGAGGAATATAATAGCTGCCGACTCATACCACACACCGCAGTTAAAATTTTGTTATTTTAATTAATACTTTTTATTCCTCGAGACTTTCAAATTCGGCCCGCTTTTTGCCCCTGTAAAGTTAGCACTCCGCCGTGCACCAAGAAGCTTGCGACCAAGCTACCTTTAGATAGGCTTATCGAAAAAAAGATTTGTACGATACGTTTGGGACAGCATATTGACTAAGAATGTGGCGGTTATAATATGACTATATAATAATTAGATGTTTACAATCAGTATTTGTGCCCTGGGTCGCTATACTTCGTTTCAGCTTGGGTCCAGACGCAGCCGATGTTACAAGCGCGAGCATGTGGCCCTGAACAGTGCTTCCACTGCACGAGCCCGCGCGCTTGGCAGGAACGCTGAAAGCCCAGAGCTCGCGCTTCTGGCATCGGCTGCGTCTGGACCCAAGCTGAAACGAAGTATAAACTCATCAACACAAATATTCTCTGTGTTATGACATAGTGGGGGAGGAGCCGAAAGATTGCCGCGAAGTTTTCTTTCCTCACAAACCCGCAGATCCGTGAATCTTTGTGACGCTTTTCATTGAAGGGGCCAAAAATCCCTGCAACTCCCTAGGCGTCGAACAAGAGCAGCACAAGAGAGTGCGCGGAAACAGCCGACGTTCATACGTGTGATGTCACGACAAATATTATCAGCTGCGACTGACATGTTTGATTGTCTCTATGATGGAGGCTTGGGTAATTGCATTCTAAAATCAACACCGTCAAAGTTGATAGTGTGATATCGTTCTTATTTCCGCCGATAAAACAGAATTTACTAAAAAGCGTCCCTGTCGTTCCTTTTATTTCTCTCGTTAGCCCGACAGGGTTAGGTCACAACCAGCCGAGTAGCATTGTCCACTTTCAGACGGATTTCGCTTCCGGGCAGTAGGTTCGTCGATGCACCAGGCACGTGCAACGTGCAGCCCTTGGGAAGATCATGGCGGCACAGCGCAGCCCTGAGCTAGATTTCAGACACCATGCATTTCCCAGAAGGGGCGCGCGGCATGTGCCTCGAGCATTTCTACAACAATGAGTGGCGCCACTTTTCCCAGAATAGAGGGGCGTTATCTTTCTCAATGTTGATACGCCACGTGTCGTCAGAATCGGGAACAAAAACAGCGTGTCCCAGAAAGCTGGCCATGGGCGGTGAATGCATGGAGTGAAAACTTCAACAAAGAAACTTACCTTAATAAAAATTTAAGAAAAACTTGCTTCGGTTTACCTGCTGCATTATTCGCAGTCGACGTCACTGCCGGGCTTGTTTGGTCGTATGGTCTGCCAAAAGATGGCTCAACGTCGGACACGAGAGTAGTGCACGCGCTCTTCGACCGATCATTTTTGTAAAAAAATGGAGAACCATGTGGGATATAAATCCCTCTTTTCTTATTAAGTTCATATCTGTAATGAATACATTTTCGCACTTTGAGAATATAACATTAGAGTGACACGCGCAGGCATAATGAAAGGTTTCCGAAGATCTTCCGCTAAGCTCTATGCTGGCGCGCTCGACACTTCTTACATCTGTCGGCGACAAATACAACTATGTGAGCCTGGTCATAACGTCGTCTGCAAATGCCGCAACAAATAGCCCAAAACAGTTTTGCTTTTTAAATTTCGAAAAAGGTAAGTTCGTCCGTTGATAGTTTGACTCCAAGCTTACACCACCTTGTCGCACCGATGTACTGAATTGCAGCACGATACGTTGAAAAACTGATTTTTGCGAACCATCTAAAGTAGGTTTGAAACGTTAGTATACATGACGTAGTATACGTTAGGTGTCTGATACTGAGGTATTACGCTGAAAAACATGAAGTCAAAAACTGAGAGGCAACACAGAACAGGGCGTACTTTCATATAACTAAACGTTTATTAGACGACGTCTAATAAAATGTTCGTTGAAATTACGCCTTGTACTATGTTGGCTCTCACTTTTGTCCCTTTGATTTGGGCGAAAAAAACCTCAGTATAAATCAGAACAAACTA
Source organism: Ixodes ricinus (assembly GCA_037355805.1). Taxonomy (NCBI): domain Eukaryota; kingdom Metazoa; phylum Arthropoda; class Arachnida; order Ixodida; family Ixodidae; genus Ixodes; species Ixodes ricinus. Next base: position 99,137 of record JAZHYW010038083.1, on the reverse strand, counting down.
GCCCAATTTGGAGTCTTAATTGAGTGTCTTACTTTTGCCTAGGCTTTACCAAAACTTCAAACCACCGCATTCTTCATTTTTTAAAAAAGGCAGTTTTTTAGGCATACTTATTTGTGGTTGCTTTAAAAGCAGGGGAGTTGTAATTATTGTCATTTGTATAAAGGGCGCACCGCACTCGAGGCTTTTATTATAAAGGTAATTTGATTCTATCCCTAGCGTGCAACAAAAGGAACACATTTTGAGAAAATAGCGCTGAACCGCCTTTTAAACTGCTTACATCAAAGAAGGTCTTCCTTGATCTGGAGATCCACCGGTGAACTCCCTGACGAAACGGCTCTTCTCCGATTGCGTTTCGCGTACTCAAATGCCTCCTGTGGCGAACCTCGTAGAAAAAGAAATAATAAAGTTGGGATCGATTTTCAGTGCCCAAAAACGACCGCATCACTTTTTGCCATACTGGCGCCGTTTCTGGTCTTACAGCGCTCGGCTACGGCAGTGTGTCATCGTAAAGCAAATCCGACTTTGGAGGCAGAGGCAGTGAAAAGATCAAAGTACTGTTTGCTCTACTTACTTTTCTGTGATATTTTCGGTTGTTGTTCTCTTTTAATCTCCCGCATTTCATAAAGACACATCATATTTACTAGAAGAATTAGTACGCTCTTTGAGAGTAAGGCTCCTTCTACCTCGAACCATTACGATCCTCGGAACGAACCAAGCAAGCAAAAAAAAGCACTTTTAATCCAAATTTACAGGAGGACCCTTAAGCTTCACCTTTAAGAGCGAAACACGGTACCTAAACATACAAATCCCCATACCTTGGCAAACCTCACTCATGAGGGCCCTCAGTCACTCTCACTCACCCTCATCTTCACAGGTGAGGTGAGGGTGAGTGAGTTTCTGAACCAGAACAATTCATGAGTGTGAGGGTGACTGAGGGCCGTGAGGGCTATGAGGGCTGTGAGGACCGTGATTGCGTGAGGGCCGTGAGGGCGGTGAGTGCGTGAGGGGCGTGAGGAGTGTGAGGGCCATGAGTGCGTGAGGGGTGGTGAGGGCGGTGAGTGGCGTGAGGGCCATGAGTGCGTGAGGGGCGTGAGGGAGGTGAGTGTGGGAGTGGCATGAGTGCGTGAGGGGTGTGAGGGTCGTGAGGGTGGTGAGTGCATGAGGGGTGTGATGCCCATGAGTGCGTGAGGGGCGTGAGGGCGGTGAGTGTGTGAGGCCCACTTCAGACGGAGCAACTTTCTCAGCAATTTTGGTGTTGCTGGCGGGTTGTTCCCAAGCTTTCCCTAGATCGACACAGAATTGCTGAGATCGGGTCCGGCTCAAAACAAGCGAGCAACTCGGAGCAATTCGAAGACGTTTAAAGCGGCTGCATCCAATCAGGGACGCGATATTTTCACGTGATACCTCATGCCGGTGATGATGACAACAAAAGATTTGGTTCTGGTTTGAAATTGATCGTTTTTGGAAATCAACTGTTTCAGAAAGATGCATTAGTATTCTCAACGAGATTTAAACGCATAAAAACACGTTTATTAGCGCGTAATTGTGTGTCTAAAGAGTGCACAAAAAAAACACTTCGTGACGATGATGGCAACTTGCAGCAATTGGTTGCTGCGTGTGAACGCGGGCGGCCCTTGTTGCTGGTGTTGCGACGTCAAGTTTCTGGGCGAAATTGCCCCATCTGAAGCGGGCCTGAGTGGGTTGAGGGCCATGAGTGCGTGAGGGGCGTGAGGTGTATGAGTGCGTGAGGGCCATGAGGGCGGTGAAGGGCGTGAGGGCCGTGAGTGAGTGAGGGGCGTGAGGGCGGTGAGTAGCGTGAGGGCCATGAGTGTGTGATGGGTATGAGTGCGTGAGGGCCATGATGGCGGTGAGGGGCGTGAGGGCCATGAGTGAGTGAGGTGCGTGAGGGCGGTGAGTGGCGTGAGGGCCATGAGTGCGTGAGTGGCGTGAGGGGTATGAGCGCGTGAGGGCCGTGAGGGCGGTGAGGGGCGTGAGGGCCATGAGTGAGTGAGGGGCGTGAGGGCGGTGAGTGGCGTGAGGGCCATGAGTGCGTGAGGGGTATGAGTGCGTGAGGGCCGTGAGGGCCATGGGTGCGTGAGGGCGGTGAGGGCGTGAGGGCCATGAGTGTGTGAGGGCCGTGAGGTTCAGTGAGGGTGAGTGAAGGGCTGAAAGTGAGTGTGACTGTGAGGATGAGGGTGAGTGAGGGGCTGAAGATGAGGTAGTTGTGAGGGTGAGGGTGAGTGAGGGGCCTGGGTGAGTGTGGCTGTGAGGGTGAGGGTGAGTGAGGGCGACGTAAAATGCCGACCTCTGCAAATCCCTGCTCGTTCCGAAACCGTGCACGCGTGTCCGCGTGGCCTAGTGGGTAGCGTGTCCGGCTCGCAGCCGAATGGTCGTGAACTAGAATCCCGGCTCCGGCTGAAATTCTTCTAATTGTTTCTTCAAAGCAAATGAATGACTTTATAAACTGAAATCGGCCACCTTTCATTTGCATTACATGTCATTCTTTAATCACTTTCATTGAACGCGTGATGTCACGTTTCAAATTCCCCTGCGAGGTCGTGACCCTACGGACCCATCAGGCTTTTCCCGTCCCACGCCACCGACACCGAGTTTTGTGCTACACAAACTCCTTAAAACTATCGCTTCAAAAAAAGAAACAAAAATGAAAGCCGTCTACAACTCTCTGTAATGCCAAATTAGAGCGCAGCTCTTGAGGAGGAGGAGGAAAGGGTACTGACGGGAGGCTATACCCCTCCTCACTCCTCATCCTGCCTCCTACTACTACTCCTCCGAACGGCGTCGCCGTCGCCGTTGGCGTAACCGTGAGGTCACGTGGCCCTCGTGACGCCTTGTGACTTGACGTCACTGGTGACCTCGGGGTTACGTGACCTCACGAGGGTCACGTGACGTCGCCGGATTCACGTGACCTCACGGGGGTCACGTGACCCCACGGCTACGCCGATGGCGACGCCGACGCCGCTCAAGCCGAAAACGGGCGCCTAAGAGCTGCGCTCTAAAATAAAAGATCTGTACGTTTTTAGTTTACCGAGCGCTTTCAAAGCCCGTCTATGCGATCTACGAAAAGTGTTCGTAGAAAGAAGTTTTGATAACGGTTCGAACTAAATACGAAGTCTGCGATGCAACACTAAGCACATCTTCGAGCACGTGAAACGTAAGGCTTATTGTTACGTCGCATGCTCCGTGTTTTGTTGTTTCCTTGTTGAGTGTTGTGGAAGAGCAGGGCGCCGGTTAGTATTGGGTTTTAAATGCACTCTCGTCCCTGTCCTCTTCATTCTTTTTCCCGCCTCGTTGGTCGCCGGGTTTCCTCCGTAAACAAACGTCAGTTGTTTGCATACCGGGTGTTCTCCGGAAAATCACTCGGGACTGCTACTGCAAACTCGGGGCGGATTTAAAGCGGAAGAGGAGGGGGCAACTGGTAAGCCCCCCAGACAAACCAACGAAAGCTGTATGTAAGAGAAAACGACATACACCAGATAGACATTTCAACCCTAGAGAGTGGGGACAAGGAGGACAAACACGACACAGATCCCCAAACACAGCTCTTTTTAATTATTTAGTATCGCTGAAATCAACATTTTGATGTCAACAAAATATAACTGGGCAGTGCTTGGCCCAAGACGTCACAGGTCCCTCTGCGGCATCAGACCTCTCTACAGAAGACACGTTGTCTACCCCGCGCACCTTGACCCCGTGGCACTAAACGCAACGTGTTACGTACCAATAAACAAATTCAAATTTTCAAAGTTTGGTAAAAACAAATACTTCGAGGGTCTTTTAAACTCTGTTGGCTCACCAGACTTCTGTCTATTTTAAATACTCTGGTCCAGATGCTGTATTTCAAAAACTTCCGGTAGTATTCCAGTATTTTGGAAATACATTTTGTCTAGAGTATTTCCTACTTTATCTTAATTACATTTCTCACTATCTTCTACTCAGTATCACAAATACATTTTTCACCCTTCGAAAATATTTGTAGCCGGTACAATCAACGGAACTAGGGATCGCAAGACTTCAGAGCAAAGCTGAACCGATTGCAGACTTGGAGACAAGCGACCAAACAAAGAACAGAAAACAAGGCACGAGAAAAACGCCGCCTTGAAATACCAACAACCGACCACAATGAATAGCCCCAAGTACGCCCGCCTTTATTTGTCTTCTTCTCCGGTTTTTTTTGTATTTATTCAAGTTCTCTTTGTATGGCAAGTTATGCTTGCGGCTAACAAACTGCTGGTAACGTCATCTCGATTTTACACCTTTTCTCTAAAGCTAGAGTGGTTCCATCAGCGGAATATTGAAAAGTTTTCGTAGACCGCGTTTCCCTTTCCAAGAAGTTATCTGCAACGAAGAGGCCACTACTGCGCCTGCGCGCCGATGGCCTTGACTGTAGAGTTCCAGGTATCGTACCAGTTCGCGGAGGGCGTTGCGGGACGGCGAAAACAATCTACGAAAATTCCCCATTGTGACGCCGACGCTCGGTATGGTCACAATAGACTATATTCAGAAATCGCCGGTTCAGGAGTTTTTGGTACGAAAATGCGCGAGCTCGTTTTGAAGTGAGTGCAAACACTCCCTCAGCCAAGGAAGCTAGATCTTGCTCGCTTTAATGAGCTGCCATGACCTAGATTGGGCTACCCCAAAGCCCCTTCCTAAGCTCGTTCAAAATCGATTATTTTACCTCCTCCCTAATGTGCACATTGTTTCATTCTCAGAATCGTCCCACCCAGTTTTCCGCCAGGTTAAGCCAAGGATTGAAAGCGGTTTCGTGGAGGACACTCTCTTGTGTCACTTGTGTTTCCCTCTTGACCTTCCTAACATTCTTTCGACACTTTGAAGGCACAGGCGTGAAGGCACAGGCGCTCCTCCCCGCTGTTGGCTGGGAAGACAAAATGCTCGCTCTTGATTGTTGATCAGCGACAATAACTGCTGCTGATTTTATTTTTCTTAATTTTATAGATGATGTTTTTTAGCGAATACGTGTATCGTTCACTCGCGTACTCATCATCAAGTCTGACTGCCTGATCAGACCTCTAGTTCAGCTGTTAGGCATATTCAATGCCGGACTGAGTCAAGTTCCTCCGAATCGCGTCAAGGCATATTGCGAAGGTATTGTGGAATGCGTCATGAGTCTTAGCCTGCCGCCAAAATAAAGCACGCCAGTTGCCATGCCTACAATACGCGAGACCCCCTTGTTCCTAAAATCTTTCGGTACCCATTATGTTGCAAGTCCTGAAATATTTCACTAGATTGTAGCAGCTAAGGCGCTTCTTTTATAGTCATAAAGATCACAGCAGAATGTGATTTTGAGGAAAGTCATCACAACTAGAGCATCCCCTTTCGACTTTTTTATTCTTATATTATCAACTTGCAACGTCCTTGCCGGGCATCTTCGAATGTAATTCAATTACTTTTTTAGAGTATTTGTGCTTTAGTCAAGGTAGTTCTTAGTAAATCTAACTTAAATACTAGTCTAAATACATTTTCAGATGGGTATTTAGTATCTTATTTTAAACACCTTTGTTGAGTCTCTGGTACAACACTGGCTCATTCACAAGATTGTTCCTGTTTGCTGGACGCGTGCTTCTGAAAAACCGGGTACGCCCAGGAGCCTGGCCAAGCAGGAAATTGAATAAATACTCTTCTTTAGTGCAGATTGTTCGGCGAGTTGGCATTGGTTATTCCAAAATATGGTACTCCTTGAGACGAGGACGAGGGAGGAGACTGGATAACACAAAGCGCTGACTTCAACTGTTTAATCATCGTAAATTGGGAAGTATATAGACTGCAGCCCTTGCACTTCCTGCCAATCCCAGGCCTTGCCGCCGCTCGCAAGAATGCAAGAAACAAAATCTTTTACTTTCCAACTTTCATGTCTCTTTTTTTCTTTTTACATGTCGAAACGTATTACTTTTCATTTGACACTTCTGAACCGCCGCAGAATCTGCATAATGGCCTACTTCGACTGTTTTTCTTTATGATTATTTTGATTTCTACACAAATATGTGACCCAAAATATTTCTTCAAAATCGTCGCTAATTCTCGTAGTTAGAGAATTTCGTACCTTCGAAATTTCCAAGAAGTTTTCGCTCTTCTTGGATAAAAAGTAAACAGTAGAAAAGGGAGAAGAAGAGCAAGACGGCGTAAATATTTTGGGGGCGGGACTGGCCAACACCACCTAGAAGAATGAAAGCCTCCACATGGCTTCCTCTTCCTTCACGAAACGTCATCAGAGTCGGATGGCGCTAACTCGGCGATTGGGCCCGAGCCCGACCTTCAACGCGCTGATTGGACACGAGCCCCAGCCGAACCCTGACGCAGCACTCGTGGCCAATCTCAGGCCACGATCGATCTGACTGTGATGACGCGTGCGGAGGCCTTCTGTCAAAGTGGTGTTGGACTGGCAGACTATCTCAAATACTCTACTTAATATACTGTATTTCAATTACTTTTGCTAGTTATTTGGTATTTTGCAGATACTCATGATTAAGAGTATTTGGTAATTTATCTTAATTTCATTTCTGAGTATCTTGCACTCATTATCTCAGATAAATTTTTCAATCTTTGAAAAAGCTTGTCGCAATAAATATTTTACCGGAATAGAAATCGGCACACCCCACCTGAAAGTTGAACCGATTACAAACTTGATGTGGAAACGACCGAACACAAATCAAGAAATAAGCTAGAATAAAATATGCACATGGGAATCGCTTACAGAGAAAAATGAAAGAAAGAAATGGGGAGTTGACATTAGAAAAAAAAATGTTTTGTGGGTGTCTTTTTATGTTTGCTTTCAATACGGCAATAATGCCACTTTTTTCATTCTGGCTCTACTTGGAATGCTGTCTGGGGGGAACTGTGATAACCCAACCCTGAGTAATGAAGACAAAGAGTTCCACAATGCAGGAAACAAGCTACGAGAAGCATGGGGTCTCAAAATGAATACAAAGAGTCCTCTTAAAGTTATGCGCTCTTCTGTGAACGCACTTTTAGAGCTTAGTATTAGGAAACAAAAACAATGAAAACGACAAACGTTTCTGCTTATGGCTTTCTTTTCGAAGTGTAGCTATCCCTCATGCAGCGTTTGAATAACCTAGCCGAAGAGAGCGCGGCAAGCTCCGTATTATTAATTTATTATTTTGTGTATTGAAAATTCGATGTAAACGTCGGATATAGTGACTTTGGCGCTAAGTAAAACGATGTAAGTAAGTAAAACAAGGTGCGCATCGTAAAACCATCCCAATATGTGATTTTCGGCGTCTTAAAAATGACATCTTAAATATGTACCATAGGTACTGCTCGTTGTACTGGGACAGCATAACATAACACTGCGGATCTGCTCGCTTCCGTTGATTGCAAAGAAAACATTCTGGTGACGTCACTGAACTGCATACAAATTGCGCAATGCGGAAATATTTTAGAAAGTAATTCAGCTACATTTCTAAGTATTTCCAGTCTACTCTTCAGTGAAATTGAGTTGAGTAGTACTCGATCTAAATACACTATGAAGCAGGTACATAGCAACTTATCGTAAATATATTTGCCGATTATCTCTCCAACACTGGGCTCAAGTCTCATAGGACTACGCCCCTCAGCTGAGTGGCCACGCCCCTGCGCTACGTAGTGCACTCCATCTCGTGGACGTCTGGAGAAACGCTTACGTAAAGATAAAACCCTCTTTCACTGGCACGCTCATGGACTATGTCCATGAGGCGGACGTGGAGGCCCCCGTCCAAACCTCCCAGGCCATGTTTCACGCCCCGTCATCACCGGAGGCTTTCCCCGTCCTCTCCCATATTTATACCTTTTATACACGTTCCACGAATCCATCACTTGCACGCTGAATCTCCTAGGGCACATTGCGATAAGCTTCCGCGCACCGTGAGAAGAAAAAATATAATCCCTTTGGAAGAACGCGTAGCACGCCACACGAGGGCCAGTAAATCTCCCCTATTTCAATTCTCGTCTTCATCCCGCGGACCCGCGTGCAGACCCCAGCAGTAAAGACGCCCGCCAGATTGTCCGCTTCCGTTCCGGTTATTCCGGACAATTTCCGTGCCGCGTTCACCGCCAGGCGCTGTCGCGCACAACCGGAAACCGGAGGAAGCGCGAAGGGGGCGACTTCATTTGCGCGAGGCTTAATTCCCGTGGGAAAACGGGAAGGAGCGAGAGTCGACGTGACGTCCTCAATCAACGCCGACGATTATGAGGCGACGGGATCAGCCCCGATCGATACCGGCGCTCCCGGTGAGGAATCCTCGGGAGCACGTCGGGTTCTCGACCACCGCGTGGGCGCAGCTCTCCTTGGCTATTTCGGGACGTCGGGAACAGGAGAAGGGGAGACGGCGCCTGCACCTGTCCGGCGGGGCTCCGCTGGGCGGCAGGTGCATCTGCTCGGGCACCGCATTGCGCTCGGGCGTAGAGCAGAGCACTGTAGAAAGCTTGCACTAACCTTGCCCAAAACAAAAAGAAAAAAAAAACGTATTCAGGGTGGATGTCGTACCTCTAGATTTAATATTTTCAATAGAGCGTCTGTTTTTTTTTGTTTTTTGTTTGTGTGTGTGCATGTCTTACACTGTACAGGTGCACTCATGCAAATCTGCTTATGAATTCTGGAGGGTTTATTATTCATCAGAAGCACTATAATGCAGGGCTTGCGTTTGCTTGATTCTCCACAGAGGTAACGCGCACAAAGGCATTACTTTACTTGCCTCCATATGCACGTTGGGTAGATACATCTGTCTGAATAAATAGTTTTTTCGACCCGCATGATGGCTAGGGTGTGTAAGATATTGAGACACTTGAGGGATAAAGAGAACTAACTGAAAAAAATTGAGAGCTGCATTTTGATTTATTGACCAAACCGCAATGGGCAGAATTGAAACGTAAAAGAAAGGAAACATTTTCGTGATGTTTTTTTATTTATTTTTATTGGATCCTATGTATTAACAACGTGACGTCGATGCACCGTGGTCCCGTGACGTCACAGTATCAACTCATGGTGTCGACGGACGTCGCGTAGCGTGGAAACAATGACTTGTTTCGTAATAACGCCTCGGAACCAGAGGTCACGCGACGGGGTCAAGTGACGCCCCGGTGTCAATTCATGTTGTCAAGCGACGTCATACATGTAGCAGTTCCACTTGACAACGTAATGTAGCGTAACCTGAAGTCGCGCAAAGTTGTAACGTGACGTGGTACTGTGTCACGTGATCCCATGCATCACGTCGCAGGACGTCACACAACGGGGTCACGTGACCTGGCGTCACAATTCACCCCGACTTGACTGAAAATGTGATTAGATCCAATAAGGCTATTGACACCGTTCTCTCACGTGACGTGCCACGCACTCTACAGTCGAACATGAAATCTGAGCTAGCCTCGATTAGAATGTAATTCTGCATAAAATAACTTCAATGTCAAATATACAAAGATCAGCGGCTGATAAACTATGTAACCTGTCTGGGGAGTTTAAAATAAGACACGCCGGATCACAATCCTTCTCTCCCCGTACATCGCACTGCTCTTAATCCGCCTCCTAAACACAGTAGTCCCGCTCGCTGCCACTACGTTGATGGCGCGTGTAGGTGGCGCTAGTAGACGGTTAACACTAACTCTTCCCTAAAAGAAAAATCCTCCAAACGGCAAATACAGATTGTGTTTTGTGATGTGGCAAACACTCCACAAAATTAGTTAAGATAGGATACTATATACCTTTTTGAAAATGTATTTCGAGTAGTATTGAAGTTCCTTTTTGTACAAACTGTCTTGAGAAGAGTACAAATTGTTTCAAAAAGTAATTGAATTACATTCAAAGATACTTGGCATAAGTTTTGCAGGCTGGTAATATAAGAATAAAAAAGTCAAAAAAGTGGTGCTATATTTCTGATGATTTCTCTGAAAATTACATTTTGCTGTAATCTTTATGAGCTTCAAGAAGCGCCTGAGCTGCTGCATTTGAAGTTACTCGAAATAATTCAGTATATACAACTTAATACGAGTCGGCATATTCTTGGAACGAACGCGACTCACGTATTGTAGACATGGCTCCTGCCGTACTTCAGTCTGATGGCAGGTTCAGCTGATGACGCATTCCGCAATAAGTTCGTAATATGTCCGGCCTAGATTAGGGGGACTTGACATGTTGTCCGGCATTGCATATCCATAAGAGCCTAACTAGAAGTCCATCAGGCAGCCAGGATGATGAGTACGCAAAGTGAACGACATACTTGCACGTTCAGGAGATACATCGAATTCGGGACTGTAGCATCTTTCGCTGCCCCCCCCCCTTCCCCTCAGTCTAAAGCGAGAAGGAGCACCCGTACCTTCGAAATTTAAAAAAAAAGTAGGAAGGTCAAGAAAACACAGGAGAGTGTCCACAAAACCACCTCTAAACCCCATGCTCCTACTCCCATCTGCGCCAGTTCAAACCATTTTTGACGCACGTTGGTCAAGATGGTCAAGGTTAGTGACTCCACCCGGCGGTAAACTGGTTTCAGAGATTTCGAGTATGAAGCAATCCGCGCATTCGGAAGAATAGGAACAAATGCTTTGGACAACATTCGGAGCAAAAGTTAAGCCACAGGAGGCATACAGGGAGATTTAGCGAATCCCAAGCTAGGCTACTGCAGCTTAATAAAGCCCAGCAGGATTTAGCTTCTTCGACGGAGGGTGCGCATTTTCTTGCTGGAACCCCCTGAACCGGCGACTTCCGAAAAAGGTCATTTCACCAAGCGTTAGCGTCGCAATCCTCCGCTGACGGAACCACTCTAGCTCCAGACAATGGGTGGGGTCCGAGTGTAAACCCAGATGACGTCCGCAGCACTTTCCTAGCTCCAAGAAGGGGTACCATTCAAAAACAGCTCTTTAAAAAAGCGAAAGTGCTCAAGAGGACAAGATGACACAAAGAGGCGGGCGTACTTGGTGCTCTTCGTTTTATCTTTCGTTGGCATTTGGAGACTCGTGTTTTGCGCTTCGTGCTTTGTTTTCTGTTTTGTGTTTAATTGATCGCTTGGCTCCAGGTTTTCATTGGGTTAAGCTTTAGCCTGGAGTTTGACGATTCCTAATTCCGTAGATCCTTCCGACGAAATATTTTTTTTAATGTTGCAAAATATATTTTAGATACTGAGTACAAGATAGTGAGAAATGTAGTATTAAGGTAGATGGCCGATACTTGAGACTAAGTATATTTGCAAGGTACCGAAATATCACTAAAAGTATTTGAAGTACAGTGTCTTCAGTAAAGTATTTGAGATAGGCGCACGTCTGAGTTTAGCACACAAACAAAACGTCAACATTTGCTTAAACTGGTGAACTGATATAGCAGAAAAGAAAGCACGCCCCATTGAACTGCATGACAGGTGAAACAAAGACAGAAAATGTCTTCCTTGCTGAGAAAATATTTGCGCGTGCTGGTCTCTGTGCTTCGCTGGGAATTTAAGCACGTATGCAACGACATGAACAGTGTCAGCCATCGTCGTGTTCTCTTCAGCAATGGTACACTCGATAACATACTCGCGGTTGATCAATAGACCATTTGCTCTATTACCCAAGCATCAAGGGAGAGCCGCAGAGATTGGTGTTCCACGCGCCGCACGTGCCGGCGTCAGCAGTAGCAACTCTTTCTGAAGCAAATACCGCAAAACAAAATGGCATCTCGCACGCGCGTTCGTCAACGCTTTATTTTAGTTATTTACTTCGAATCTTTCATACGGGGGAAGGCGTGCGCGTGTGGCGCGTGAACACCGTAATCCCTCGCATTCTCCTTGATGCTTGGGTAATATAGCAATGGTCTATTCTTCCTAAAGAAAGGTAGCTTTCTGCCACCAGCGGAAAAGAAATGCCGTATCTGTGCCAGCAGTGAACACTGGGTAATACTGATTGCCGTTTGCAGTTTTTGCGCACCGTAAAAGTCAGCATTCGATGACGACGGCATGAACGCAACTGCTGACGAACACGTGTGGCCGCAGAACAAACAGATATTGTTCCATCTACAGCAGCAGTTTCTTCATTTGCACTGACACTGCCCCTCCGTTCATTATACGTTATTTCTTGGCATGCTGGTATTGCTGCGTGCTGATGTTTGGACGTTTTTTTTCTTGGTCGTTGACGTGACGACTGTAATGTTAGGCTGAAATAACTCAGTCAATTATTTCCTCATGCTGTAGAGTACCGTTCGCTTGCCAATGGCTGCCTTCTTCTGTGATGAATGTGGCTCAGATCACATGTCGTGCAGTCAGCCCGGTTGAAGTTTCCAGACACCACATTCTCACATCCCCGGTCGATTGTCCCGCTCTCGCGACTCCCGCAAGCTTCGTCTTCTTCAATACTGCTGAACGCTCCTCGTTTCGCCGCTCGCGTCGCTATTTTCTATCCATGCCCACTGTTTCATGACACGCCACAGCGAATCAAAACGAAAACAATGCTCTGGCCGCCAAACTCTGCTTGGTGTCGTTATACATTGATAGCTCCCCTTTCTGAAAGTTACACAATGTCACTCCAACTCAAATGTCAAAGTAAGACCGCGGGTGCTCGCTCTGGAGAGCCTTCATCTCGTCGGCATGCTGGCCCTGCAGCTTCCAGACCAGCTGCTCCTGCCGCAGCCTGACACTGGCATTCCCGGCCCCGAGAATGCCCTTCACGCTCGTCTCGATGCTCAGCAGCTGCTCCCGATGCGCCACGTCATGCGCCGAACTCTCGCGCTCGAACCCTGCCTGCACCTGCCTCATTTCCTCGCCGTGATTCTCGACCAGCCGCTCCTTCTCCCGACGAAGTCGGCCTCGGCCGCAGCTACGCGCTCGGCCGCTTTCCCGTTCAACGACTGCTCTTCTTCCCTCAGCATCTTGGCCATCTTGCTCCAGAGACTGGTCACCTCGGTCGCTCTGTTCCTGTTCTCTGCCTCAGGCTCCTTCCCTCGGCACCCGCGTTAGCCTCCCCGCTTCTCCAGCGCTCTCCCCAGCATGACCACTTCGTGCACTTGTAGCTGCTGGCAGCACGCAACACTTCCTCGCCTCGCGCGGCGTCCCAGGAACTGGCGGTCGTCTCCGCATCTGCTGCTTTAGCTCCGCGACTTTGCCCTGGTGCGCCTTCGTCACCGACGCTCTCAGCTGCTCGAAGCAGCGCTGCAGTTCTTCCGCTTGTGCCACGCCTAGGCGCCTCGCCTCTCGTCGTCCCAGAGCCGGCGGGCACCCTCCATCGCGTCCTGGTACTGCACGTTGAACGCCGTCATCGTCATAGTTCTAGCTGAGCGGACATCTTCTCGAAGTCGATCCTGTTCTACGAGTGCTCCCGGACGTGCGGTTGTGTACTTGCGTTCCAGGTCTGTCTGCTTTTGGTGTTGTCCATGCTGTAGGCGCTGTCGCTTCGCATCTAGCCGGCCCGCTCCACGTCTCCTGGAACAGACAGATCTCCTCGTGATGCTTCATCTGCGGATTCTTTCGCTCGACGGCGACTGCCTTGTTCAGCGCTGCCGTGGCTGCGTCTCGAGGCATGCTTTCAAGCATGCGGTCCCTGAGCTCCACGACCTCCTGCCAGAGTGTCTACTGCCCCTGTGCGTGCAGGCACTGACCTCTTCCATGTGCTGGTTGAGCCTCAAGCACGTCTGTCTCTGCCTTGTGCTGCAGATCCAGGAGTTCCTGCTCCCTCTCCCCTATAGAATGCCGTGCACCACTTCAAAGTCGTCTGCCAGCATTGCCTGGGCTGCGTTTAGGATCCGAATATCTTTCTTGTGAAATCTTGCAAGTGGCCCGAACGTCCTCCAGTTCCGCGGTCGTCTCCCTGGCTTCCTCGCGCAGCTGGTCCACTTTGGAGAGGACCTCCTCCAGCCTCGGCTATCGTTTTCTTTACGCCCATGTGTACCGCTGCCGTTGAATCGTGCGCCGACCACGAAAACAATGGTTGGCTGGCCACCGGTAGTGCCAGAACCAGGACCGCAACCTTCGTCCTCTTCGATACCCTCGAACGCGCCTCGCTTCTTCAATCGGTTGCTATTTTCAATCCCATGCCCACTGTTTTATGACAAGGCGTATATAAAGCCCTCACGAGCTGTACGTATTTTAGCCAGTAAAGAGCGCCTATATACCAGACTTATTTCTTATATTGACTATATAGTGCACCAGGCCAATATGGAATGTCTGGAAATGATCTGCTTTGCACATTAACAGAAATCCTGCGACGCAATTTCTCGCGTACTATCCAGACAGTGTATCAGAGAGCGACTTCCGAGTCGCTCTCTGGTATGCATACGCTACGTCGAATGCACTTCGAAAAACACGCTGTGGTTTCCAACTGGTTTATGATCAGAACTGGCGTCCCGTAGTTTTTTATTGTTGGGTAAGTCCAAGTATGCGACTTATTTCTACTACGCTGCCGGTTGCATCGGAGTGTCGTGACAGATCAAGCAATAAACAAAAATGCAGCCTAAAGTTCTGTATCAGCTGAGCGTTGCATTTTTCTTCTGGTTTCCATGTCCTACATTTTATTTTATGAGTTGTCGTATTTGTTAAAACTTTATTACGACATAAAACGAAAAAGACAGCTTTAAGAATATTTTATTTTTGCATGCCACAAAATAGTGGGCTGTTGAGATTGAAAAACGTAGAAATTGATGACACTTGTTCTGCGTTTCTTTTTTTTTGCATGCAAATGCATATTTTGGTTTTTTTCAGTCACGATATTGAGAAACTGAACCACATGCTTGAAAATGTTCGTGATTGCAATGATCGACGAGCAGTTTTTTAATTAAATTCAATATATTACAACGTAAAACATTTTGCCTAGCATTACGGGCTCATAATGAAGCATTTATACTTCAGTATTACTTTACCGCTTTGACCGTTGTGCGAAATGTTTTATTTTCATTCCAAGCCAAGTAGCGGCGCGTGGTTCATTCCTACCCCTTTACCCCAACAAAAGGTGTAGAACACAAACTGTCTCAAAGTTTGGAAAGATAATCAGCTAGAGGCCTGCGAATCCTAAAGCATAAATTGGAAGCATTGCCGATTCAAGAAAGCGCAAATTCTTCCAAACATTAAATAATCGTGTTAGGGGTAATGGTTTAAAAGTCTCAGAACAAAATAAATTTTGGTAATTCCATCGTTCCTCTTTGGTACTTTGGCAATACGACGTGTTATGAAAATATATGTTTGATGCTCTTAAACGGTGTATGCTCGGCAATACCTCTTTACATAAAGCTACCGAACGATAATTAACTCTACGAATCGTTTGTATTAATGGATGTTTTAGCTACGGCTCAAATTTTGCAATTCCATTCTCCGAACGCATCGCAAACTTGTAGGCAAAGTGGATTTCGTGGAGCGAAAAGGTTACTCGGCTTCCGTATTTTGGAATTAATTTTTACCAAAAAGCAGGGCAGGGCTTTTTCCGCAATTAGAATGGACATTTGGGCGAGTTCGTAGGAGTTCATAGCAAAAAACAGCACGACTAGGACGAGTACAAATAGAAATACACTGGACAAGCGTTGCTTGTCCAGTGTTCCACTCTTCTCTGTCCTAATCCAGTCGCCTGTTCTTTTTGTTGTTTTTTTCACAGTGAACTCCTACCAATTTGAGGAACTACTACAAACTCCTACCAACTTCTACTTTTATATCAACTCCTATATATATTTATGAACTTATACTAATATATGTACTTACAGTTATATAGGGACTCCTACTTACTACTGTGGGTATCCCCTTTGTCGGGGTACCACATAGTACTACAGGATGTTTGTAGGTTTGTAGAATGACCTGCTTATTGACGAATACGCTACCACGTTTGGCCGTCGGCCAGCACAGAAAATAAACTCAAAACGGTCGGCGCTGCCTTACTAACCAAATTCACCTGGAGGGGCCCACGCTGCCGTACTAGGCAGATTCGTGGGAAAGGGGAAGCGTAAAAAGAAAGTAGAGGCTCCGAGAACCAGAGCCTTCTCCAGTGAGAGTCTCCCCGGCTCCGCCCCCCCCCCCCCTCCCTCTCTTTTAAGGGTTTGGGGCAGGCTTATATAGCCTGCGGGAAATGGACGCGCCCAAGGTAGATGGTGTGGCTTAACCTGAGAGATGGGTCGCGTCCACAATCCCTCCAAAGGGTGTGCCAGCGGCAGATTAACCCAAAAGGGCGAGAGATACACCGCCCTCTTCGAAGGAATGCGGCCTCGCCTCGTGTCTGCCAAACCGACGCCATGGCGGTCCCCATTGCCTGCATGTGCTAGGCCTAGAAAGGGAAACGAGGAACTTATATTTATATATGAACTTCTACTTATAGTTATATATGCTTATACGTATATATATACTTTTTTGTAATGTATAAGTATATATGTATAGTACACTTACTAATATATTTATTTTTACCAATTCTGACATAGCAAGGACAGCACTTGTCCAAACTGGACAAGTGACAGGCAGCGCTTGTTTAGTGTATCTCTCTGCTTTGTCCTCATCCCAGTCGCGCTGTTTTTCACTATGAAATCCTGCATCTAATTAAGAAAGCTTTATCAATCTAACTGGGCACCGATTCATGAGTGGTATAATTTAAGTAATTGATTACAGCACATACTCATTGATGCCACATCGTCCCGAATCAACAAATTATTTTCTTTCTTTTTTATCTGAAGTGTTTACTTTTTTGTAAAGCATTTTGAAGGGCTAACCGCTGCATTTTCCGGTGGAAGCTTGGCGAATGACCAGGCTCTGTGTAGACATATGTGACACTTGGCACAACGTTTTACCTTGAGCCACACCCGAGACTGGGTTTCTAGGCCATACTACACTCTAAGAAAAGCCCGTGAGTCTGCTTTCCCGCACAACACTCGGAGAGCCAATCACTGCAACTTACGGAGGCAGCTCAGCGAATGACAATGCCGAAACATATGTTTAGACCAAAAAACGCAGTCTGAGTTGTGACATTAAGCAATGCAAGCGTGACGTTTTGCATTGCTTAATGTCACAACTCAGACTGCGTTTTTTGGTCTAAACATATGTTTCGGCATTGTCATTCGCTGAGCTGCCTCCGTAAGTTGCGGTGATTGGCTCTCCGAGTGTTGTGCGGGAAAGTAGACGCACAGACATTTTTTAGAGTGTATCAGCCTCGTCTTTCACCCTGAACCCCTCCCTACGTGTTAATCATTCATAAGTGCCTTGAGTGTGAGAGAAGGTAAACGCTTCCTTAGGGTGTAGGTCTGCCAAGCAAGTACAAAATAAAAAAAGTGTAGTGTTATCGGTGCCGAAACATTCTATAATCACTGGCAGCCTGAGAAAGGCAGTGCGAAGCGTGCCTATCTTATCATCGTTTCGCAGTCAATGATAATGCCAGCCAATACGAGCGCCAAAGAACGAAGCGACAACATGATAAGTCTTCGTTTCTGAAGTTGTTAGGAACGTTGTACTAAAGGTATATTGAAATGCATTTACACATTACGCTACTTTAAAGGTTGCTATTTAGTAATATGTGTTTATTTTTAGAACCGTAAAAGGGCTCCAGAAGTGTCAACAGGGATCGTAGTTTTCTACATATATGTTTCGGCAGCCTTTCTCGCATTTTAAGATATTTTCGAGTTTCTTGTTTATTTTGTTAATTTGCACAACAAAACATTGTTGGCGTTCGTTTTTGTGCGTGAATTATTGACCGGCGAGTGAATGAATTACGCTACAATTGATATCAGAGCGAACTTCCGGAAAAGCGTATAACTACACACGGGGTATTTTGAAAATTGTTTTTTTAGGAATTGTGCTTATGAATTGTTCCAGTGCACTAATGTCCATATTGCACCGCTTAGAAAGATACGCAGCAATTAAAACAATGGAAGGGGTAGTTTCATGCTAAAAAAGCAAAATCTGGCATAATTCTGCACACACACACTCACGCACACAAAAACACACACACACACAGAGACACACGCGAGCACACGCACACGCATAAACAACACGAGTTCTCGGTCTCCGTACATGAATGCCCCATATGGCTTTATGAGATAGGGAGTATAGAAGGCCAGCTTCTATGTGTCGTACTTGTTACTGCCTCTTCCCTCGTCCTTAGCACATGTGATTTATTTTCCTAGACATGAACCCACTAGCCCGTCAAAAGGTTTTGCTCATAGATATGATATGGCTATATATGACCTTACTTGCCAAATTCTTAATATTGCCATATATGCCATGTACGGGTCGTTAGCGACCACGCTTCACACTAAAATAATACCGAAAAACTTTAGTAGGGTAAAGCGCCTGGTGTGTTGAATCTTTTTAATCCGTTTGTATCGTTGTTTTTTCACTGTATCGTCACATCAATTATTAAAGGAAAGTACTTAGTTTTATCCTTGACGATTGGTCAATTCAGCCATAGGGAACCTCGCTCTTGGAAAGTACGTAATGATATTTGTGGCGGGCTTGAAATATATTTTATCCGTATTCAGCGAGCCAAATCAGATCAGAGTTGAATATGGTGGAGAGTGTATCGCACGACGAATCTTGAATATGATGCTGTGCGCTCCACTAAACCCAATAAATACGTAATTCGATTAAGCCGAGCAGAAAAAATTGCCGCGTGAAGCGCTCGTCTGGAAAACCTTTCAGCGGGGTTTCGGCCTAATACAATCAGTTAGATGAAGTCCTAGATTTTGTCCGAGAGATCTAATTTGCGACCGCCTTGACACCGATTGCTGTAAATCAGTTTAGTGTCATTAAGGGTGTAAATGATAGCCTTGAAACTTTGATACCATATATCCACCGCCCGCTTTACCTTTTCTGTTCCTCTCTTTCTCCTTTTTTATGCTTCAATCTCTGCCCTTCCCAGATGCATGAAATTCTCACATCGTGTTATGTGGATGTGTAGTGCCTTTGATTTTTAATACAGATTATGTTCAACGGCTGGAAGCTCCCAAGAAAGTGGAACGTAAAGCAACAAAAAAGGGTCACGAGATATGTGCAGGGAATTCATGGGAAAATCGAAAGACAAGAGCATATAATTGGAGTGGAGGTAACTGTGTTGTGTGTATGCTTAGAGAGCAGAACCTTCGTTAGCCCCATATGGGCGTCAGGTGCCTCCGCTTTACATGATAAATTTAGCCCGTACGGTAGCAGGGCTAGCCGGGGGTGTTTGAACGTGCATCACGCGGTAGTGCACGCAGCACGCCGGTAGCACGCCTGTACGATGCTCACTCAAATCGAAACGGGCAGGGGCGGATATTGCATCCAAGAACGCGCTGCAGCTTGGATCACACTCTGCCACCCATTCCTTTTTATCCCACACCTTTATTACCTTTCAACATAGTCACCTCCTCGCTTGACAGATCTGCGCCAACGCTTCACCAATGCATAGATGCCGCGAGGAAAAAATCTCGTGGCTGACTCCGAAGCCAGGAAAGCACCGTCGCTTTCAGGTCATCATCTCTATCAAATTTCTTTCCCCCAAGAGCCCCTCTGAAGGGTCTGAATAGGTAAAAATCTCTCGGTGCGAGGTCTGGCAAATATGGTGGGTGCGGAACACACTGGAACCGCAGTCCTTTGATTCTTTTTTTTCGCTGTCGTACGTGCCGTGTGAGGGCGCGCATTGTCGTGCTTCAGCAGCACCCCTGAGCTGAGCAATCCGCGATGCTTTGACCTAATTGCCGGCTTCAAATGGTTTTCAAACAGGCTGCAGTATCATGCACTTTTCATAGTGAATCCCTTGAGGATGCAATGTTCAACTATTGGGCCTTTATGATCTCAAAAGACCGTGAGCATTAGCTTGCTTACCGTTGGTGCGGTCTTGAACTTCTTCGGCCTTGGTGACGTTCTGTGTCGCCTCTCCTTGCTTCCTCGCTTTGTCTCTGGCTAGATGTAGTGTACTCGGAATTCATCACCGGTGACAATGCGTCGAAGAAAATCACCTCCCTCGGCTTCGTAGCGTCGCAGTAGCGTCTCACAAGCATCCACACGCCGCTCCTTAAGGTCCGGCGTAAGTTGTTTTGGTATCCATATGGCGGATACTTTGTGGTACTGCAGAGTATCATGAATGATATGGTACGTCAAGCCGAGACTAATATTTAATTCTTCAGCCACTTCATCGATGGTGATACGCCGGTTTCCGTGTATGAGCCGTTCCACAGCAGAGACTGCGTCCGGCGTCATTGAAGTGTGAACTCGGTCGGAGCGAGGTGCGTCCGTCAAACTGGACGCTCCACTGTGAAACATTTTGTGCCCCTCGTACACCTGCCGAAGCAATACACAGGCGTCTCCGTACTGCTTCATCATACTGCGATGAATATCCGCAGGTTTTTCGCCCTCTGCGGCCAAAAGTCGAATAACCGAACAGTGCTCCTCCCTGGTGCATGCTAACAAGGGGCGGCCATTTTGAAAGTGCTGTGGTCAGCGTGACATTTCTCCATCAATTCGCCAGGCCGGCGTGCACAGCTCCCTCTTGGGGTAGGTCAAAACATAATTTGCAGCGCAGCAGTCTATCACTACATTTGATTTCCTCACGGATAAATTGCGGTTACTTTTTGACTCTGCCTCGTAGATGCCTCAGGCGCCGCGATGTTCCTCGGCACCGAGAGGAGCAGAAGGGCCGCTGCGCAGGCAGGGTGTGCGGCGTTGAGCCTGGCAGACGAAGCGAAAATTTCCGCTCCCGCTCCCCCTACCCTCTTCCCCATCTCTCTTCTCCTCGCTTCCTCCTCCTCCCCTCCGCCGCCCCTCCTCCTTTTTACTGGCGCACGGGCGGCAGCGCCGGAGGAGAGGGCTTCTCTCTGGGGTGGCGTTCCTTGGAACTATGACGAATCGCGGCCATATTAACTGCCGTTATTTAGTTGCCCTTTTTCGCGGTCGCAGACAACGCCGGCTGCGCTCCATCGGACAGTTAATGTTAATGCTTTCGCATTAAAAAGTCGCAAGAGAGTAGGGAAACGAGCGAAACGAACATATTCTTCTTTGTGTACAAACTTTATTTCGAGCATCAGGGTAAATAAATTTCTAAGTTGTTTCACTCCACGTGCTGTACGTGTTTATTGAGCTTTCCTTCCATTAAATAAGTTTATCACGTTTCTACTTTCCATCGAAAAAAGAATGTTGAGTTTTCCAGTGCGAATAAAATTCGTGGATCCAAATGCTTGCATACCCTTTACCATTACCTTCACTTAATCCGTGGATTCCAGCGACCCGCTCTCCATGTTCTTTTTTCCCTGCAGCACACAGGGTGAGCTATAAACTTACGTTCTTAGAAAACGAAATGGGCACAAAAATTTTGGTTAGCACTAAGCATGTAATTTCATAGATGCTTTTAACCGGATTGGTTATCCAGGCAACGTCTTCCACCAGCCTGCCCTGACGGAACGCAGATCGCTGTCGGAGCTCGAAGAGCCAATCACTCTAAAACACGGAAGGCAGTGGGCGAATGACGAGGTCGCGATGCGATGATTGGCGGTTAAATGAACATATTCTATACTTCCAGATCTAGATGGAAACATACTTCTGTCTCTGTTGTTCGGCAAACTTCCTTTGTAGAAGGCAGAGATTATCGTTCGGAATTTCCACCGGAAAATGAGAGACTTCGGTACACTTGAAAGGTTTGTTGCCAATGGATTACTCAGTCTGAATTCGCGAGCGTGGGATTTTGTGTATATTTGTTGTTTTCCTTCTTGGCAGACTTGTTACCGTTGCTAAGTTTGTGCTTGTTTTTTTTTCCTCTCCGTGCAGGTTCCGAGTTCGTGTACAGGGACTCGGATGGCGCCCTGGTGCTCTACAACGCCCAGAACAGGGAGAAGAGGACGCTGCTGCACAACACCACCTTCGTGAGCAAAAGCCTCCCCTTGTTTTGAGTGGACGTAGAGATCGGACGACCCGTGAATCGCTACTGCTGCTTTGATCCCATCAATAGAGTGAACGATTCGCTGACGAAAAAGATTACCTGTGACTTTTATCTCCGATGTCCTATAATGTGTGGAGTGCAGTAGTTGAGACGCGGTCGTTTAAATATGTCTAGAAGATATTAAACGCTAGTTTCTGGCAATAAATATATATATTGCTTATTAATTTATCCTCTAACTTCAATAAGGAAACTGACGTCACTTGTCCTGACATCACGGTTTTAAGTCGGGGTATCATGTGATATCATGACTTTACGTCACTGATGCATCATGGCGTCAGGTCACGTGACAGCGTGACGTCACGGTTTCAAGCCTGGTGTCCCGTGATACCCTACGTCACGTGACGTGGTTAGTGATGATGGAAGGTGACAAGTCGTGGTGTCACTCGATACCTTGACATCACTGGGACGTCCCTTTCCCCCGCTAAATTTAGCGGGGAAATGCATGGACGGACGGACGAACGGACGGATAGACTTTTGGGATTAGGGGTTGGGTTAAGAACCATTGTATGCTTTATTAACGCCGTGATGCGTGGCCGAACGTGTCTTAAACCATAAAAGCGGAGTTTCCTGGTAGAAACAAGCACTTTGTTTTCACTGTCAGAATTGCTTACTTTAGTTGCGCTCGACGCTGCACAAACAAACCTGCACGATGTTTGCCCTACACGCGGTTTACAACCGCGAGCTTGTTCTTCATAGACAAAAAACGAAAACTCAGCAGCAACGAGCGCCGTTAAGACAGCGAGTTAGGCAAGTATCGCTGCAACGAGCTGCAAGGTTAAACTTTAAGTGCTTCGTCGCAAGAAAACAACCAAATATTCTCATGGCCTCTCATGACACATTTTACCCTTCGGTGGTATTTGTTTCTCTCCGTAAGCGAGTCAGACGACAATGGCCACACAAAACTTTTACGACCAAAAACGAGAGCTGGATAAAATTTGCTATTCCTTACGCGTATACGCTTTTCCTTTTTGTTTACCATGTAATCGGTTTGTTTTCTTTTCTTTCTCCCGTTGAGCCGTCGCTCACACACGACTTTACGCCTTGGACACATCCAATAAGCGGAAAAGGGTCATAACACGCTCGGAAACGAGCGACCCGAAAAGAAATAGAAGGAAAACCTACATGGAGCCATATACAAAATAAGAAAAAGTACTGTCCGGTCTGTTCTTCGTCCAGCCGCTGGGGAGACCTCTTCCATGCGTGTGGCATCTCAGACCGTAAACTCCTTTACGGCCGAGACTTTGCGTGCCGCTCGCTGACCGAGGATCTTTTACATCACACTGCGCGGGCGGAAGGGTCCTCGTGGTGGCCGCCGACGAATCTTCGCTCGCAGCGCTAACGGGATTGGAAACAGACCGTTATCCCTAATGCTGGTGTGGATCACAAAGCAGAGGAGGGAAGCGGCCCTCAGACGACCCCGACTGCGCCTGGTGCCGCAGCGACAGGACGGATATGGCGACACGATGACGCCCTCGATTACTTCGCGTGACTTGTAGAACGTCTCTTACCGACGCTGGGGCAGCATGAATAGGACGCTGTAGTCTGTGGCAGGTTCTGAAGAGCAGAACAGGCATTTTCCAAAGAAACGTTATCCGTTCGTCGTGATTGGCGGTTTCCTCTACCGCACTTGCCCGCTCTTCAGCATTCGCTCTGCTCAACTAGAAAAAGTGGATGGCTTTGTGAATGGAGCTTTTCCTATAATTCTTAAGGGCGCAGGGTATGTTCCATACTCCCCATCTTCTTCGCCATGTTGAGGAACATTTTTCTCGGTGATTATTAGGGGTATTGCTATCATATATATATATATATATATATATATATATATATATATATATATATATATATATATATATATATATATATATATATATATATATATATATATATATATATATATATATATATATATATATGGGTGGTTTCATTTGAAATCGAACACGCTTGTCGGGGTGGAGTCCGATTTTTTTTGAAAAAATATTTGTAATTGCCCCATTTCTGGGAAAAACAAAACCGCTTTTCAAATTTTTAAAAAATATATTTCGCTTCACGAAAAGTTGATTGAGTGGAGCAGGGTGAAAATCGGTTTTTTACTCCGTGATTTTTCTACTCAGTTCTGGTACGCTGGTATAAATACGGAAGCTTACAAAACTCACAGTAATTTTTTGTGCTCTTGTATGTTACTTCGACTATTTTTTAGTTGAAAGGAAAATAATTTTATATTTTTGTTTATTGAGATAAAAAATGCCAAACATCGTCTCTTTGACAATCCGCATCCTTCGTAATATTTCGTAATATTTCTGTTGAGTGAAAAACACACCTTGTGGATCAAATGATATATATATCATTTGATCCACAAGGTGTGTTATTTTTCACTCAACAGGAAATATTTAGACCAATTGGAAATTACGTTTTTATAAAAAAAGTCGAATACTGAAATTTTAGCTCTCTCATTGTATTAAAACTCTGTAACACAAAAATTGTTAGGAGCATATTTTTTAATCCTAGTTCAGTACTTCCTGCCGCCTATTTAAGGTGGCAGGAATGAGAAATCAACCCTCTATAATGGCAGGTTAAGGATATAATTTTACCCATGCACTATAAGACACTGTTATGGGATAAGTGAGTTTGATGTGAAAAACGTGTCAATAACAAATTGCTTTTGGCACCAAGACCCCCAGAGTCATTTCTCCAATACTCCGCCAGCATTATAATCATTGTTAGAGTCATGTGTGCGCTTTACGGCTTATTGCCTTTCTTGCCGGTCCTCTTTGTCACCTGTCGTGTCGCTCAACCGCAAAGTATATTCGAGTGCGGTCATCTTCACTCAGCCGCTCGATGGTTTATTTTCGAGGGTTCAATCCACAGGACGTCAAAATGTTTGCTCGTGCGATTCTACCACCATTGAATGAAGAGAACAGCATCCAGCTGGCACCGTTTTGTCGTTCAAAAACACGAAGGCGCTTGGAAATAGATACTTGGAAAAAACGTGCACGGCGTCTCGGGGATTGTCTTCCCAGTTGAACGATCGTTCACGTTGTGTGCCGTCGAACCAAATCATTTCGTCTGCCTCGCGGTCGCCAAAGGAGCTAGTCTGCCCGCAGATCGCAAAAATGTACTAGCATGCGCAGTTTACAGCATTCACGATCGTTTACCTTAGTGAGCAGTCGTCGAAATGATTCGGTTCAACCTCTCCAATGAAGCAGAGTAACAGGACGACAAATCGCCTCCCGCTGTCCTACGCCTAACGCTCGGCTGGGTTGGCGGAGTCAGTCGCCAAACCAAAACGACCGCCATCTCTTTTTACCCGAGTCGTGAACGGTGCTGGCTGCGTTGCGGTGACGACTCCAGCGGCCGGGATGAGAAACGAACGAGAATGAGCCTCCCGCCCCGAACGACTCGTGCGCGCATGGGCAGTGGCGTCGCCGATGCGTTCAAGGACGAGCTTTTCGTGTGAAAATGACTTGCTAAAACAACAGCTATATTCACAATGTCAAAGCTGTGAAATCAGCTTCCATAGCGAACAGCGAGCATTCCTGGTCTTACCAGCTTGGAATAGTCAAAGCACGAAATATACCCAGCCTTTAACTGCACTGTCGCTCTTCCGTTTTCCGGCGGCCCGTAAAACGTCTAGGGTGAAGAAATTGCTCGCCCACGTTGCTAACTTTACAGCACCACCTCTGGTTGAGGCTGAAGAACGCATACTGAATTTATGTAGATAATTTCTGAAGTTCCACTCGTGCGTCCCACACATTGCGGAACTCTTGCTCCTGCCTAAGCGTTAACCCCCTCCCCTCCCCCACCCCTCTCACGACTCATTGGACGATAAACATAGCTTCGTGTTGTTCTGTCCGACTCCCGGTTGAGATGATTGACTTCTTCGCTATTAGAAGACCGTTGATACATTCTTTAAATGGTTTCCTCTCGCAATATTTATGGCACTGCTGGAACGTTAGACTCCTCTATTCTAAGATGGCCTGTAGTCATTGACGGCCTAAAGACGGCAGAGTGTGGTCAACGCCGATCAACTCCTTTATCGCTGTCTATGAGCTCACAGCTTCACAAAATAAGAATAATGAGGAATGAGTAACAAACAAGCAAGCGTCTCATCGCTTTTTTTTAAATTAACAATGACCTGTTTTCTGCTGGTAATTAGTGTACCAAGCGATATTAAACAAGACGCGTGCGCCCACGTGTTCGTAAAACGCTTGAAACGTTAAACGCCACTCTCCACGGAACGCAGCGAATGGCCAAACCTGAAACAAAACATCTTCGCTCGAACATGTCATCTAAAATGGAAAAGAAATAAAAAAAAGGTCATTTTTTTTAAAGAAAATTGAATTTCTGTCTTAATTCCGTTTCCGCTTTCACTCTCGTAATGTGCTCTTCTGAATACCGCGAGGATTGTTTATCCACGTGCTTTGTGCCCCGTAGGTAATGGCGCAAGCACGTTCTAAACTCTCGAGAATAAAGTTACACGCGACGTGAGACACACGATGCTCGTCTCCTGGCTTCTCTCATGGGCCGGTCACTCTCTCTGTTTGTTTGCAGCGACAGTATGACGTAAGGAAGTACTACATGTCGCCCGATCTCAACTTTTTGCTGCTCGTCCACGATGTTGTGCCAGTAAGTAGAAACCAATTTTTTTATTATTAAGTTTGTGCTTTCTTGTTGGGTACGTGTATATGTGTGCACGTGAACATGCGTGCCTCGGCGTCTGTGTCCGCACGCGTGTGCGCGTGTTTGTTGCTAAATGTAAGCTACGTCTGTGTCTCGCGTGTTTGCTATAACGTTCTCTTTGAAGCCAGTGCTTCGGGAACATGTATAATACTGATTTCTTCCTTTTCATTTTTTTTTCGACAGGTGTTTCGACATTCGTCCACCGCAAAGTACAAGATCTATGATTTCTCGAACAAGTAAGTGCACTCTCCGTTCTTCCTGCATATCGTGTTGTTGCTTTTGGGACACGTTATTTTGATTTTTGGCTCTTATGACTAACACGTCCTGTATAAAAATCATCTTTATATTTTTGTAGAGTAATGCTGATGGTGCTTATGTCGAGTGCCACAAAAACAATGCGCATTCGAAGTGATATATGTTTTGCTCTAAATAAGGAACACGACGTCTCGAGGCCGGTGCGCAAATAAAGTGCACGGCGCTCTGCGGTGAAGCTGACACGAAGCTATAACCTTTTCCACATAGCGACGGCACCAGGCGGTGGCTGCACGAACTAAAAATCGAGGAAGTGAGCTACCTGCGCTACCAATCTATAATGGGAGCTACACTACCACTTTCTTCACTCTCTGATTTGCGGCGCGTCCCCAACGCGACTTTAAAGAGCCCTCTTTAAAAGTCGCGTTGGAAGCGCCGTGGCGTTCACCTAAATGTCGTGTTTTTCTTTCCGTCCACTTTCTTTTTTGTGCAACACAATTATATATATGCTGCAATTACGTGTTCTACTCGCTGATCCACAGCCTCCTTCCGAATTTCCTCGATTTTTCGTGCCGACTTCCGCCGCTTGGCATCGGGCGCTTACGCGTGCGCAGAACGTTTCTCGGAAAAGGTCCATTACTGCGTTCTTACTTTCATGGAAGTCACCGTTTCGTGCGCGAAAACAAATGCAACAGTCGCTGAGCCTTCACCAGAAGAGATAACATAACTGTAATTGTAAATATTGCCGCCCGCAGGGCCGAGAAAGCAACGCTGGGTCATGGACTTCTAGAAGATTCGCGTTCATTCTCGCACCAGACGTAACTTTAGTCCCTGCTTTCTTGTTCTCGAAAGTGCCAGTTCATCCTCGCCCCGAGCGCGCGACGCTCGAACCTTCTTTGCCGAACTTTCGAGATAGTGACGCACTGTGGATAAGCAGCTGCCCGCGACCTTGTCGAGTCAATCTCGCTCTCGCTCTCTGTTACGCCGCCGAATCGCCGCCCGCTTTGCTGCTGCCTCGACGCTCGTTCTTTATTTTTCGTTTGGACAAGTTCGCCTAATAAACCTTTATTTTTTTCAGTTCACTGTTCGTCTTCTCGTCACCTTCATTCGTGACAATATGCATGTTTTTCGATTTGAGTCACTTGACGTCAGGTTTGCATGAAAGTGTGCGTTCCACATTCGCAACGTGCCGTTTTCAACCTCTAAAATTCCGATTTCTGATGTTAGGACACACACACGGAGGTCTAGGAAGATGGGAACGATTAGAAATGCGCGATGTGCAACGTCGAGCATGATAGTTCTGTGTTTAGTTTTGTGCAGATGCATGAAAATCGCGAAATAACGCGATCTAAAAAGCAGTAGTATTCTGTTCTGACACAAACTACTTGTGAGCCGAAAACAGGATTGTTATAATAATAATAATAATAATAATAATAATAATAATAATAATAATAATAATAATAATAATAATAATAATAATAATAATAATAATAATAATAATAATAATAATAATAAAAGTAATAATTTTATTTGCATATACTAGAAGGGGCCCATGTGATGGTGTGCGGGGAAAGGCAGATAGGGTGAAAACACATACACAGAGGGCCTGCCAGCTCGCCACCACATGTGAAAAAACAAAACAGACATATATATGTACAGAATGTACGCACTTCAGAAAGCACATAAAAAGGAAAGAAGTGCGAAAACATGTATCCATTATGACGAGGATGCCAGCTGCATCCCCATACATCCTGGCCAGCTCTCGTGACTCTGCCCCGTTTAACGGCAGTGGGCTGCGCACACTGAGCGTAGTTGTCAGTTGTCAGTCAATGTTTCCACTACCTCGTTGCATCAGTGGAAAGGTCAAATTAAAATCACGTTATCCAGAATGTACCGCATCATTTGTCACTTGCGCAGTGGACTGCGTAAATTACTGGTCGATATTCTGTTCTTGATGCAGAAAATATTCAAGAGAACCACACTCGCAAAGGTTCACAGATGCACAGTTACCATGTTGCCTACTTCGTACCTCGCCGTAACCGCTGGTTGTACTAAACTGTACGATGGTAACCGCGCGACTGCGCGGCGTCAATTTGCAATCCATAGCACCGTCGTGTTTGCACTTGTGCGCCGACATCTGCCGAATTTCGGCCAAATGTTTCCGAACTTTCCTTCGAAATTTCGGCATCTGCCAAACTTCTCCGAATCCGAAGTTCGGCAGATTCGGTCCATCACTAATTTTTATGTGGCAGGCGATAGACCCCTAGCAATGAAGCTCACGCCGGATTAGCTGCACGGCAACGCGCGGGAACTTAAATTTCGGATTAGGACAGCTCGTGTATCACTCGAAGCGCGTTAACCCGCCCCCGCCTGCGTTCACGCCGCTTCGCGGCGACAGTATGCGGCTGCTAATTATAAAACTATTAGCCCACTCCGCCCCCCCTCCCCTCCGTACATGCCGCTTTGCGGCGTCTAGACGGCAACCCAAGCCCCGCTGTCGCCCATGCACCTCCGTAGATAAAGTCCCATACCATTTAGTTCAGCAAAGTTTCGTCGACAACATTAATTTTTTTCAGTGTTAATCGTCAAAAGAAATATCGTAAATATAGTAAAATGCCTCCACAAAACAAAATGTTCGAGAAAAAATAAAGAGGTAAGCCCACACTGTGGATAGAACCCGGGTCCGCTACGTATGAGGCTAACATCTTATCACTAAGCTATGCTACCGCTTCGGAAACTCGGATTGTAATCACTCTCTGTGTTGACGGCGGCTGCGCCTATCTGTACGAACCAGCCAATCCGGCGTGAGCGCCGTTTTTAGGGTGTGTATCGCCTGTGCCTTAACAATAAGCCCCCGCGGGGCGAAGTGCCCTTGGTATTCCTTGGGCGCAGCCGGCCAGCGTTTGCCCTCCCCAGTGGCGGCTGTTTCAGGGGGAAGGGGGGGGGGCAAAACACATGCCTTGCCCCCCACTCTGACAACTGGGGGGGCGAGCGCCCCCTTGCCCCCCCCCCTGGTTGGTACGCCGATGGTCGTAATAAACTCGGAATGTATAAACTGTATCTTGGCAAACTCGCATATATGCCTTACGTACTTACGTAGTAATTCGGTTACAGCGATCTAGTTACCGCAATTTAGATATTTTCGTGATGATCTGTTTATTTAACCCTCTGCTTTAAGTTCAATGTAATTTATTTGTAATTTAAATATTTTAGTCACACTAACTATAAAGTCTTAGTCACAATAACTGCTAGTGTTTGGTGATTTTGTCACCCTGGAGTTTGGTTCAATGGAGTCACTGACAGAAAAAAGTTGGGCAGACAGACAGGGTCTGAGCGTATGACTCGTTGCCCTCCTGCAACTCGCGGCACGTTCAAAGCGTAGGCCAATCGCTTGGTCGTTTTTATTTCCCCTTCAACATCCGTAAATGAAAAAAAAATTAAAAAAAGTAACAGCACTTAGAGAGGAGGCCGCAGTGCCGTATTTTCAACGTCAAGTAAAGGGACCAGCACGGGATAGAAGACGACAGCTGCCCGAGAACTCGGATGTGAGTCTTTCTGACGAGCCCCGAACGCGGACGCAGGCCTCGCCTCCGATCTGTGCCCGGCGTTGGCCTCTTTGTTTTGAAGTGGAGAGTCCAGAGCTGCAGCCTTCTGTCTACGTGCTGTTTATAAAACACATGTTTACTTTAACACATATAGAGAGAAAGAAAGAAGTGTTAGAAATGTTTATTCGAGCATAGATAATGTTCATGACTATAATTCCTGGCGTATTTCTTTTACGATCGATTTGTTTAAAGAAACACGGAATGGAAAATGACAAGTGAAACATAAGCTTTCATCCAGTTTGCTTAGGATGCCTCATACAGTTGTCAAATTTTCAGATTTTTTGTTTTCTTCCATCGATAAATTCGAGATTCTGAAGTATTTGTGCTATTTTGACCAAGGAAAATGCATGGGTGCGAAAACGGAAATTCAGAAACGAAAACAAACTATACAAATTGAGACTATGAGCAGGGCGTAAAGGTGTGACGGGTTTCGCACACAAAAAAAATTAATGCCATAATAAATTAAGCAAACTTGTGGCGTTGAACTGGCTTTATATGCTCTTAACAAACATGTTATAGAATAAAAGTTTCTAGAAAACTGGTGCGTTAATATTTGTTCGTAAGCAGCGTATTTGCCGAGTACGTTGTTGGGCTAGTTGGTTCATCTTAGGTAAACATATAAAAATAGCGCAAAAAAGACAAGGACAAGGACATCCTGTATAGTTCTTGTCCTTGTCTTTTTTGCGCTATTTTATAAGTTTAACTGAGCGTATTTGTTTACTCGTAGTTAGCGGCGCCTCCATTATTTCCCTTTCGAATAAAATATGTACAATGGTACCACGGAGCACTGCGTTTTCTGCAAAAAATTTATCTCAAAGTCGTCTTTTAGGTTCGATAAAGAGTGGAAACAACGAGAGTATTAAGCAAGAACTAGAACCTTTCTTTTTATTTTTGTTTACCTTACCATTGTAAGGTAAGGTAAAACGCAGCCCTGAAACTGCAAAAAAAGTTTGGTAGATTACCGAGAATGCTTATCCACGCATCACATTTGACTGCGATCATGTTTCTCATTTAAAGCAATATTTGCCGCAATCATTATCCTGAGGATTGTGCAATGACATCTCGCATGGGAAGTTTAAATGAAAAGCACGCACATTTTATACACCAACACGTCACTCCGCGGCGGTAGCTCTGTTGGCGGCACGGCTATGCGCAAAAGCTTCGCGCGAATCTGGTTTCTGGGCAGGCGCAGCGCCAGCCACCACCATGTGTTTGTAAACGGCGTCTATCGAAGCGATACGTCAACAGCTCTGCTCATGATGTGCATTTTAAGATGGAAACTACGTCTACGTCAATTCGACAACAAGCCCCGATATTGAAAACGCACCACATACATTAAAAATTAACGAAATGTCACGTTAAAAAATAGTTACATAATGTTAAAAAAAAAGACGCAGCGTACGTGAAATAGTTTAAAGGAGTCATATTTTCACAGTGCCGAAATCCCGGATTTCGAGCGCTCTTCGGAATCCGGGTGCGTCGGACAACTCCGTGGCAGCTGCCTCGGGCAAGTTCCTTGTGCCGGCTGTAAATAAACGTAAACAAACCGGTGCCAGAGGTAAACATGGACGACGCGAACTTTCCGGAAGTCCGCTGGCTTCCCTGCGGCGGAGTGGCTCGGCGACCGGGCTGAAAATCATCGGTCAGAGAGCGACTGCACGAAACCGGTTGCTTTTTCGACCGCGAACGTCGCTCTGCCAATAAAGAAGGCGTCGCGCGACAACCGTGACTCACATCTGTGTGTGTATCTGGTTGCGATGATACTTATACGATATAACCTGCTCACTAGATTTATTTGCATTTTTTGAGACTTGTTTGCGGAGATGCAGCCCATGCTGATATGTGCCAATGTGCTAACATGCGTCTCACTGCGAAACGAGTGCGAACGAAGCGTCATAAAACGGTGTGTGCATCCCTGTATCGAGATCCTTTGGGTTAGAATAAGGCGGGGCAAAATGAAACATGTGGCAAAAGTCCGGCATTTTGAGTTTAGCGCCACCTGTATTTGGATCTTGCAACGTAACTAATTGTATAATTTGCCGACATGTTTCGGCACTTGTCCGCTTTACTTCATGAAAAATTTGAAACATTTGGTAAAAACACTCCGACTAAACAAAATGCGCACTTTTCGTTCGGGGGTGTTCGAGCCGTTAACATGGGTTAGATTCTGCACTGGCATTTTCTGGAGGCGTGCAGCTGAGTTTGAAAAAATCACTGTACCAAACTAAGCCCTTATTTTACTTGTCTGTCTCGTTAGCTGACTCAAGATAAAGTTTGATCGCTCTAGGTTTTGACTGCTAATACAATAAAAAAAGTTTAAATAAGAATATATTCAAGGTGCAAAACGCGACAATATCCCTATCAACAGGCGTAGATTATCATTTTAGACTAAATGTATTTTTTAAGCTTTAGTTTTTTTTCTTTTTTTTTACTGTCTAGGATGGTTTGGATATACAAACAAAAACAGCCAGGGTTTAATGGTGCTAAAATGATATAAAGAAACCCCTCGAAAGTGCGCTTTAGCAGCATGAGTTTATTCGCACTTCAGCGAAAGCTTTCGTCAATCTAAGGATGTACTCCAAAGGCTTGCACGAAAACTCAAAGAATGTAAAAAGCAAATACTTTATAAGCGTCAGTTAGGATCCTACCAACAAATTACTTCCAAGCAGCAAAAAAAGAAAAAGATTAAAAAATATATATATATGCCCGTTCAGCATATTTCGTGCATTAAGAAGTCAATTTTGGGTTTCACGTACAATGCTGTGCTCAGCATAGATTGCACTAACCATGAATCAAATGTAAAAAAGGAGGAAGATTACTTAGGATGAAGGAAATAGCCTGCAGACCCCTTGTTCAGTAATGAAGCCGGTAAAGCA
Organism: Ixodes ricinus; assembly: GCA_037355805.1. Taxonomy (NCBI): domain Eukaryota; kingdom Metazoa; phylum Arthropoda; class Arachnida; order Ixodida; family Ixodidae; genus Ixodes; species Ixodes ricinus. The sequence goes on along the minus strand of JAZHYW010038083.1, from coordinate 65,878 downwards.
GTAAAATGGCTAAGTGGGCTAGTTGACTCATGTCTAAAAAGGAAAAGAGCATCAAAAATAAGTGGACACGAATAGACGGGACAGGACGAAGCGCTACTTACAAATTAACGTTTCTTCAAAACACGCTCACTATTTGTACACCGAATCAGGCTCCCGACACAAAAACAAACAACCAAATTCTTTCTCAGTTAAGTGCACCAACAGTGCACTTTCGCAGCTATTCTCTCCCTTCACTCTTATGCAAAAGGCCTCAAATAATTCTCTTTCAGTTTTACTTTTTAAGCTTTCCTAAAATTTTCGTACTTTCAAGATTAGGCACACAAGGGCACCTATCACAGTGAATGGCAAGATTGCCCGATAGGGAGCTACGGACAGATAGGGAATGCTCGCGAGCGCTGTGGTTTACACACCTTTCCGTTTGCCCACCGTACAGAGGCATGTTCTTAGAAGATGACTTCGTTTTTGTTTTCTGTTTCGTTGTTAAACCTTGACAACAGGCTAGACAATTTGGACGGGGCAGAGAACTCCACGTGCAATGCAAGGTGTGCGTCAACTCTCTTGAGGTTGTGAGGCAGTCTATGGACGTATAGTTTTACCACCGTTCTCGTTTTTCTCGGTTTTTTTTTTTCTGGGTGGCTGTTTCTTCTTTGTTTTCTTTCTTTACACTTTGAAATGAGGGTTTCTGGAACTTCTCCCAAGACATCGTTATGGATAGTCCACTAATTTAAGGCGGCCCACCTGATCAAAGAAGCCATCGCCCATGGTATGTGTTGCACGACTTATCAGGGAAGCTTTCATCAACGACGACGGAATGCCTTGTTTGACTAATTTGGAATGGGCAGACGAGAAAAGCAAAACCCCTCTCTTCGAGAGTGGCTGGTATTTTCAGCGGTAAAGCAGAAGCGTTCTGCAGACCGTGTGACGAGCGGCAAATGTGACTGGCAGTGCCGTGGTGTGCAAAGCACTACGAAGCAGAACAGCTGCCGTTTTGTGTGGATTCAGTGCACGGCGTGTGGAGAGTGAGCTCACGAAGATTGCGCAGTTGTGTACGGAGTAGACTTCAAATGTTGCGAGTGCGGCAATTGATCTGTATTTATTTTATTAAATGTTTTACCTGTCTAGGTTGGTTTTTTGTTGTTGTTTTACCTACTAGCTGTTTTGCTCTGTCACGGGTGTAGCGGCAAAAAGAAATATTTGAGACTTTTTGTTATTTATTAATATGCTGTAGTTGCACTAACTCAAGTCCAATCAAGTTTACCAACCGCAACGCCAATACGCCAAAGAAGGTTTTCGTACAGTGTTTTCTCGATTCAAAATAAAAACCAAAAACAGCATCGATTTGCAAATGTTTGCTTAATTATTTCCCCGCCTTACCTTCTCCTTACGAAAGCTTCGCTGACCGCAGCCACGCTTTCGATCGCTCATGTCGCCAATACCTGGCGTCAACTATTTTGCGCTACGTTGTCAAGGCTACCGTTACCTTTACAGTGCTGCAGCTCCGCACTGCCACGAAAGTGCGTGGCTTGTTCTTGCTTCTCATTCGCACGCACTGTCTTGCAAAGGATGCGCGTTATGAAGCCACGCGCTCGCAGACGTAGATGCGACAGTGTTTGAGCACTTCGCAAGCCACGCTAGTCTTGACAACAAAGCGCAAAATAGTAGACACCGACTATAGAGGTGGTCTACGCTCGTAGGTTACGCTAGCTCAGGTGTCGACCCCGAAGCTGCTTTCGTTCGGCGCCTACCTGCCTTTTGTGCAAGCGCAGAATTCTACGCATGGGAAAACAGGGAAACGCTTTATTTGTTTTTCTTCTCGGCGGGGGAATGGAATAAGCAGGTCTTTCTCGCCGCCCCGATTCACCTCGACAAAAAGTGCAAATCTTAATCGACCCGAAAAGGAAGGCGCCCTACCTTTTTCTTCCGGAAAAAAATCTTGGGGCCACACAGTGGTGTTTTTTAATAGAGCGGCTGTTTATTTTTAGTTTTTTTTCGATCAGTTATGGTGCTTTTGTTTCTTGTACCCGGTGGCACGGCTTTTCTTTTTAGATTTCCTCAACTCTAACGGGACATGCGCGGTGTTTTGTTTTTCTTGATTTTTCGCAGAGAAGTGTTTCCGCTGAAGCACAGCTCGAACCAAGAAGAACTACAGTACGCCGGCTGGGGCAGGACGGGAAGCCACCTGGTGCGTAGAAACTGTCTCCTCATTCTTTCTTCTTCGTTCTGTCTCTTGAGGCTTTATCCCTTCTGACTATTCTTGCTCCTGTGCACTTCTTTCTTTTTTGTCCCCTGTCGATTTGTGTCTCCATCTCCTCTTTGTTACGTTTGTTTCATTTCGCACGTCTATCCTTTCCTTTACCTTTCGGTCAACGTTTTCAACGCTTCACTTACCTCTTCCTTCCGGAACTTTTGTCCGAATAACTATATGAGACACGCAGCATAGCAACAGCAAGAAAGGCGTCGTGTACAGCTTTCTTTCGCTCGGAGGACTTCACTCGTAAGCTCCAAAAACGCGCAGAGGCAAACGTGGTGTCTTGTCTCCTCGGCGCATTCGCGCGTTTGCGAGGAGCCCTCGAGCGACGCGGTGCCTCTCGACCGGGACGGCACCTGCGCGGTCAACACGCGTTCGCATCAAGCCTCTCAAAACGCGCCTTCCTTGTTTTACCCATCGACCATCCCGGAAAACATGCAGGACGCCCCGTCTCCTCGACGCATTACGCCAACATGATACGAGGTGCGGAAGGAAGTACTCGCGAATAAACGAAGAGCTTCACGTTGGTTTAGTGTTTTTCGAGAGTGGAACGCAAAACAGGCAGTACAACGAAACAACAAGGTACGCATCGACATTTTTACGTGTTCGTTCTGGGCTCACAATGGCGAGAGAGGAAAAATCGCGCCGCCTCCAGTGTGTATGAAGCGTACATGTCGGACCGAGCGTACGTCGAAAGAACCTTACAGTTGCCCAGGCCGCTCGTGCAATGTTTGGTCACCCACAGGCCTGGTGGAATTTTAAGAAAAGGTATATTCATGTTTTTCACAGCAAATCTATTTTTATTCTCTCCCAATTACTCCTACTTGGCTTTCGCGAGCAGTGCAGTAGATCATTGACAAATTTCTAAGAAAAACGTAACATTAATATCAGCAATTGCTACAAACAACAACAAAAAACGCGTTATTTTTGTGTTTTTTTTATCAATAATGTTGTTACTTCTTTTCGCAAACTTTTGGAGTGGTGTCCGCGCATCTCTCGCGCGTGCCTGATACTTTATACTCTGGGACACGTGTTTCTGGCATTCTCGAATAAGTCATAAATGCGCATGCGTAGCTTTAGTTAAGGCGCGCAAACACACGGCAGCCCAGAGCTTTCCCTCAGTATTGCAGAAGAAGTTTTGTTTTTTTTTACCTAAGAATAGTTACCACATTCAACGTGAATATTTGATACAAATTTGTCTCGTTTGGGGAACAATATTTAAAGAAAGAAGTGCAATCAAGCCCTACATTCTAGGAGTTCGGGAATCGAAACGTGGTACTCTGTGATTTAGGGAAGTGTTAGACATCTTTCTTAAATTTTGCCAGGTTTGATCGAGAAATTCAAAGCCAGTAAATCGGCTCGCATAAATAAACTACGCATTTCAAAAAGCTGAAACACCGTCAGATTATGATATTAGCGGTTGGGCTAGGATGCCAAAGCTTGAGAACACGACGTTGCCGCAACAAAATATCAAAGGGAAAGCCAGAAGTTCCCTACGAGTCAACGTCCACTGAAGCCTACTTTCGTCAAAACAATAAATGACATTGTGCGCGCCTGCGGTATTAATTTTAGTAAAACAAACTTGTCAGCAAGAAAGACAACAATGTCGTCTTTCTTGCTGAAAAAATAGTTTTATCGAAACAACTGCCATAAGCGGCCACAATGGTATTTCCTTTTTGACATTACGCTCAGGCGGACGTTGGCGCGTAGAAAAATTTCGTATTTCTCCTTTATTTTTTGCTCCAGAAAACATGATAAACTTTTGCATCCTCTCCCCACCGCTAGCGTCATATTCTGATTTAATTACAGCTTTCTGCACTGCGTTCTTTATTTCTTCTGACCGATAAAAAAAAAACAGGTTTTATTTTGATCGGGCGAAGCCTGTAGTTCCGTGCGCATTCGAGCCGGCTCCTGAACGCGCACTTTTTGCCGCCTAACGTGGCGCCTTCTCCTCGACCCAACCGCGCGCAGGTGTACGTGTTCAACAACGACCTGTACCTGATCCCGAGCGTGGGCGAGTCGTCGCCCGTCCGGCTCACGGACAGCGGCGTCCCCGGTGTGGTGTTCAACGGCATCGCCGACTGGCTCTACGAGGAAGAGGTGCTGGCCTCCTCGTCGGCGCTCTGGTGGTCTCCGCGGGGCCGCAGCCTCTGCTACGCCACCTTCAACGACAGCGGCGTCAAGACCATCTCGCTGCCGGTGTACCGGGGCCAGTACCCCGAGACCCACGAGCTGCGCTACCCCAAGGCCGGCTCGCCCAACCCGCTCGTTGAGCTCCGGGTCGTGAGCCTGGCCTCGGCCGACGGCGCGGGGGCCCCCGTCACCAAGCTGGTACAGCCGCCGCAGGAGTTGCTGGACAAGACGAGAGAGTGAGTGCGCTCTTCTGTGTGCTCGCTGGCGCACACTTGCTTTTCCTTCTCTTTTTTTTTTTTTTTTTGGGGGGGGGATAGGTGGCGCAATCTACCGCCCGTTATAAAAAGTGCCCCAGTTGATATCCATTCATCCAGAAACCACTACAGTTTATATTATGGATGTCGCGAACTTCTCTCAAACATTGTTCGAGCAAACCTCGGGAAACCTCAGGTTTGCCGAACCGGTCGAACGGGTGATAGGGTCACGTCAGGCAGAATTAATCTGCCTTTTGCCCTGTTACCCTAGACCTAGTGTCTAAATAAAACCAATTCTATTCAATTCAGCCTTCGAAATTTTGAGAAAATCAGAAGTTTGACTTCTTGAACAGTTTTGCCCGACTTCTGTAGCACAAAACTTTTAAACTTTTTGGCAAAAATAACTTATAGAACAGCTCTCCCTAAATAAAAACAAGAACGACCAATATGTTCAAAATATCAAGATAGTCAAAATTTCTCTTTATTATCTAGAGTACGGGTGGACAACCCGAGGCCCGCGAGGCAGTTTTACGCGGCCTCCGGCGCGACAACAAAAAACCCCCCCCCCTTCGCTCTCACAGCTCAACCACGGCGGTCTTGACCTCAAATGTGGTTAGAGAGGAACAGGAAGCACTTACAATTGGTATCGTGCGTCATCTCCATACTTGGGCAGAGAACATCTCCACTTCTTTTTTGTCTTTTCTTCGCTTGCCTCCCTTCACGACTCGACGTCCGCCCTCCTCCATGTGACGACTCGTGCCTGCGTGCTTCGTGACGACTCGGCCTGTCGCTGCGAAAGGTTGCCGACCCCTGATCTAGAGATTGTGCTAATCTAAAACAATATACTTCACGAATGCTATGCCCTCCTCCGCCAGGTGGTGACATCAGAATTTCAGTCTAACTTTTGTTGAACTTTACCCTGAACGTTCGAAAACGCCGAACCTGGTCGAACACGAACGCCAGCAGGTCTGCGACATCTATAGTTTTCATACCGTGGTCGTCCAATACAAAGGTTAAGGCGCCACTTTCTAATCCAAGTCAAGGCAGGTAGATAGGGCGAAGGAACAGACCCCAGCAGCAAACGAACGACTCCACAGCCGTTTCAGGCCGTAGTCACTGGCCGACGTAGTACATGTGTTGCTATTGGCGCTCACTGTAGTGGTGGGCCCAGGGCGGCCGTCAAATTAACATCATAAAACATGATGGAGTGAGTAAAATGACCGAAATGCTGCTGCTGTATTTTACGAAACATAAAACATGATGGGTGAGGCGCTCTGCAACATCACGGAGTGAATTACATTTCACGTCTGTGATGAGTATCACACTCATCACGGGCGTGAAGGCAGCGCTGTCGCAGAGCACCTCGCCCCGCAAGCTGGCTTCGCCGTCGGTAGACTTGCAATGTGGGGAAGACAACGTACTGCTCGACGGAGCAAAGTCAAAAATTATATCTTTTCTCGCAGGCTGGTTCTCTGATACGGCTGCTCTGTACCGCATCACCTTGTTTGATCGACCTCTTAGTATTTATAATTAAAAAATATGCACCCTAAATATGTGACAGTATTCAGTGCTGACCGGATGGACCAGTGCATGGTGTTTAGATGAACCTCAAATATTAGAGACTATGCTTGTAGAAACATTATCAGGATGAACTTGTCTCAATGAAACGTTGCAAAACATTGTTTTTTTCGCGTCATATTTCTAGTTTAGATCTTTTTTCGCCTAGTTTTAGCAGCGGCGCTTTAATAGTACTTATAATTGCATGTAACTGTGGTTATGATTGTATATTTCTATAAATTTCGGATGAAACACGATGCTTGTAATTTATATTTTCGTTGCCTTTGAGACGTCGTTAACTTTCGGCACGGAGAGTCATCGATAATCACTACTTTAAAAAAAAAAACTTAGATTCCTATTGAGCGTTTGCAAAACGAATGTTTGATGAATGTTGGCCACGGAGGGTGCCAAGAGTGGTGACCTCCGAAAAGTTATAATGAAAGTAAGCTTATTTGGGGGACAACGCGGCCAAACATAGCTCAGCGGGGACGTTCTTTGCCTCTGTTTGTTTCGGGCAGGAGCTGTTTTTGTGCCTGCCACTGCTATTATCGGGGTGGCTCAGAATACACGTGAGAACGCGCGTCAAGACGGCGCACGCTCACACTCGAGCTCTGGGAGCTGCTATGTTCGCTCTCGCTGGACGAAGGTCTTCTAGATTGTTTTATGACCTAGTCCCACGAGAAGAAAATAAACAACACTGTTCACCGACAAAACAAAAAGGCGTTCGGCCAATTTCAGCAATGTTCACCAATACTGCCTGCTTCCGAAGCTTCTATTGCCGTCGTATGAGCGCTAATCGTAAAAAACCTTATGATTATTATTACAACGTTCGTTCCGCGTGCTTGAGCGCCTGTAATATGTTGTTAGCCAAAAAAAAAGCATTAAAACTACGAACAAGCAAGAATACTAAAAGTGTCAAGAAACCATTTCATACAGTGATCATTTATAATGCGTGCGGAAATCACTTGTATGTATTGCCATTTTGTGTTGTTTTTTGTAAGAGTAAAACTACGAAAATATAACAAATAGTAAAAAGGAGGCGACCAGTCCGCTGTTCATACCCTTGTTCCCTGGCGCTTTTAGTATTGTTGAAGATACACAATCTAGCCCACAAACACCTTTCCATCGTATAAAAAAGTGCAGCCGAACCTCCCCCCCCACCCCCAAAACCACAATACGATTTTTTTTTGGGGGTGGGGTAGTTTATTTTATTACTGTAGCTCCCATTCTCGTCATTGAAAGGTTGAGAGCCCAGTGGATGATCCGCCTCAAGTGCGAGCATCAAGACGAGCACGCGCCGCCAGAATCTGGAGGAAGGCGATGAGCGCGTGCTGGAGTCAGAGCCTCTACGTGGGGTTTAACCCGCCACCAACTATAGATGTTCTTAATCGATGTTTATATCACAAATGGGGATGTGAGTTGTCCATCGCATCTTTGGCACTTTCTCCCATTGATTGGAAGAAAATGAAAGGAATTTTGTTGCATTAATAACGTGATAAGCATAGTGCTCATAACTATCATGCCTATCTGTTTCGTCACTATACTCTGAAAATATGTAGTATATTAGTTACTCGCACCTTGTTAGTTGTATATATTTGTTTTCAGTTTCCCGACTTTGATTTCACTTTCCGACTTTGATTTCGTAAATCTTTTGGTAAATCCTTCGTACATCATACTATCATGACCTCCCCTTACAGTTCATGACTTCCTATAAATATATTAGTATTCGTGCCATTTTTACCGTTGCAAACTCACATTGATCGCATCAGTGCTAGAGCCCACTTTATGCCCGAGTACTTACAACAACTTCAAACGTGAAAACAGCGCAAAAAAGCGCAAACAGCTGTAGCCTTACCGTAGGCTGCCGCTTAGAGCATCATCACGACCGGAAGTGTGCGCCGCGGTAGCCGTTGGCGGCTCTTCATTAAAACACCTTGCACAAAAACACCGTACAGTGCTGCGTCAGGTCAGATTTCCACCAGCGTTTCATCCTGCTGTCACGCCGATACCACCGCCTGCGACTCCAGCTATTAAGGCAAACGTTTTACCTGTTCCATTGAGCGACAAATCGGAGATATGGCCATAAAAATGCGATTGAGGGGCACGCGTCGTTCAATCGTATGCTCAAGGACGACCCTTGTCCTTGCGGTCGTCTTAGGAGTCGTTCTGAGACTTTTAGGACGACCACATTTGTCACAGTACGTGAAAAACAAACCGCGTCCGTCACGCATTGTGAGCAAAATATGGCCATAAAAATACGTCATCAAGCGTCATCAGCGTGATGTCATCAAGCGTCACCATTCGACATCAACGTGATGTCACCGCCGGGGCACCGTGTGCAAACGTTCTGCTTCGGACTTTACGTGTGCACGTTTTGTGCTTCGTGCAATGGACTGTGAGGCGACCGTGTCTACATCTACGGCCTCGACATCGGCAGCAGCGTCTACATCTACTGCGGCTTCCGCAGGCAAACGTGGCCGCCCACGCAAATACGCCACAGAATCGTCAAGTGCCCTTCTATAACTGTCGTTCACGACGTCGTCCTAGACGTCATCGTCCTAGACATCGTTCTCGACGTCGCCTTAGATGTTGTCCTCAAAGTCGTACTATAGGTCGTCCCAGAAGTCGTTCTTCACGTCGTCCAAGAGGTCGCCCTAGACGTCGTCCTCTAGGGTGTTTTCGACGTCGTCCTAGACATCGCCCTCTTGGCTTCGTTCTCGAAGTCGTCCTTAAGATCATCCTCGAGGTCGTATTAGAAGTCATCCTCGACGTCGTCCTAGACGTTGTCCTTGAGGTCGCTCGAGAGGTCGTCTTAGGACGCTGTCCTTGCCGTCGTCCTGGAGGTCGTCCTGCCGTGGAATTCTAGGAAGTCTTTCTCGACGTCGTCCTATACGTCGTCCTAAACCTAATAGGTGTAGAAACATTATGTCGAAAACGTTTCTCGTGCGGAATTATAATGCGTTCGCCTTCCTACGCGCAAGCGATCTTAGGTGTAATCGTGTACTTTTTTTGAATTCTGTATTCCTGGCACACACACTGAACAAAATCTGGTCTTTAAAATAACTTTTAAGTGGTTCTTTGGCTGGATTTATATTTTGCGCCCTAAAAGGTTATCTTTAGCAGCCCCTAACAATGGTTCTTCGTGAAAAACCTATAAGGGGTATTTTAAGCTCCTTTTTTAAGCAAAAAGAGCACTTCATCGTCCAGTTGCCTTTCTAGTTCGTCAGGGGGCGATGGTTCGTAGGAGTGAAACCGTTCTTCACGAGCTGAAAGAATTCTTGAGACGTCGAAGAACCTTTCAAAGAGCGGATTTGTTTAGAGTGCTGGTGGTCCATGTTAAACGCTTTCGCTTCTCGGGTTTTGACCGCACTGCCCTGTCGTTGGTGACCTCATTACTGATCAATTTGTTCAGAAGTGCGGTAACCAACTCTTCTGGTTAATTTAAAACTTGACGACTCAATGTTTATGTGGGGTGAGCTGGTGTGAAAACTATACGTTAGGTACTTGTATTGTTGCCCTCTCCACAAGAAACGAAATGCCCTTACTTGTTCCTTCTATAAAATATGGCTAAGGTCGTTACTTCGTTGCAGAAAAAAAAATGAAACTGAGGTGCTAATGCGTGCGCGGTGCTTGAGAGTATCAGACGCTGCGCAGGCTCCCGCAACTAATCGCAGGGAAAGCGTCTGAGAGAAAACTGTGTTGTCGGCTGTTCGCTGTCGCAGGTACTACGTGACGCTGGTGTCGTTTCTGGACGAAGAGTCGCTGCTGGTGAACTGGCTGTCTCGGACGCAGAACTGGACGCTGTTGTCGGTGTGCCGGAGGGCCGCCTCTGCCTGGGCCTGTGCCAGGCAGGCCCAGGAGGCGGTCTCGGGCGGCTGGATCGAGCTCAGCGAGCCTCCCGTCGTCGCAGACGCGCCCCAGGGCGCCTTCTTCCTCCGACTGCCCGTGCAGGACGCCCAGCGGGAGCTTCGACGCGTGGCAGAGTTCAGGGACCGCCGCAAGACCTTCCTCACCCACGGGCCGTACGACACGCTCAGGCCTGCTCGCTTCACCACGCGCGCTCTGAGCACGTGTGGTAAGCCAACAATCCCTCCCCTTTACGGTACGACCAGCACGAGCATAGCCTCCTCTATGCTCACAAAGCCTGGCAGATTCGACGACGGAGCCATAGAGTGTCCGGTCGCAGGTTTGAAGCGCCAGGATCTGCTAGCACAGAGCATCAAAGAGCCATTTCTCGCGGAACGTGGACGTCAGCGCACAGCTTTGCAGCGGCGAGGACCCGAAACACACTCGCTCGCTCGGGAGAGGTGTGTTTCGGCGTCTCGCCGCACCGGGGCGCCAGTCACGTGGCTTTTCTCTCCATCCGTTGTCTGCCGCTCCACCTTTTTCCATTTCGGCGGCTCGCTTCCTCGTGGCGATGCTGCCAGGCTTTGTCAGTGTATAGGAGGCTATGGCACGAGAAAGAGCCTATGGAGGGTTCCGATGTATCTTCAGATAAGGACAGTCATAGGGCTGTCATGACTTTTTTTTTCGCTTTAATTAGATTGCCATATAAGGTATCAAAACATGCCCACACAACGGAATGGACCTTAATTTTGCGAGGAATTTTCTTCTTTATGAGAAAAACATCGCGTCTGAGAGGAGGTGGAACTACGACTTTCCCAACTGCACGTAGACACAACCTTGATGACCACAGAAATACAAAATACAACTTTCTATAGCGTAAATAGTTTATGAGTAATACATGTCAAATTTTGTCTAGAAAAGTCGTTCAAATTTATGCTATTTAAGCTTATAGTTCAAGGGAAAGTAAATGACAAACTGCTTTTCGCGGCTATCATATTAACATTTTCGGAGAATTTGTAACACAATATTGCCACGCCGTCGGCGAGCAAGCGCGTGCGTGGCCGAGTGGTTACCCGCGCTTGACTTTCGTGCGGAGGCCCAGGGTTCGATTCCTGGGAGTTCCGCGTATTTTATTTACACTTTCAGTTTAAAGTTCTGGTGAATTCGAGAACATTGTGTTTTATTCCTGGGCCCGAATCTTCTACGCGTCGAACCTTCTGCGCCGATTATTCCAGAAGCCCACGCGTGTACATAAGGGGCTTCGCGTGACTGAGCCAAAGTCAGTTTCGCCCCAGCGTTCGACTCTGCTGTTACGCCGACTTCGACGCCCGCGACGCTCTGCTGTTGCCTTCTGTTTCCTTTTTTTATTTTTGGGCACAAGTTCGCCCATTAAACGTTTCAGTTCTTTCAGTTATTTTCTTTGCTTCACTTGTCCTTCGGGATAATATAGAAATAAGTTCTTACGCTGAAACTCTTTTTACAGTACGATTCATCGCTTCATACACTTTTACAAAATATTTAGCTTTCTACTATTGTAAGTTTTTTGTTTTGCATTCTGCTTAGAATTTATTTTTAAATCAGGAAAGTTAAAACTATCCAAGATTTGTGCAGCAATTAAAAAAATAATGGTCCTAAATTTTTGTTTCAACATTTCTTCGTGAATTTTTTGGCAAAGGGTAATGCATAATCTGCAAAACATGTTGCATTACAATTAGGATTCCGTGTTTTCGGAGTTTATTTTTCGTCAAATTCGGAGGCTGTTTTCGGAGTTTATTTTTTTCCCGAAAATTCTGAGTTTATAGAAGTTTATTTTTGTTTGATTTCAAAATCTTCGAAAAATCGGACCTTAACTTCGCAGTGTTTCTTATGAAAAACAAAAAATATAATATCCGGGTGTATACGTATGCTAGATAAGGAAAAATAAAACGCGCTTATATCAAATATTATTGCTTAAGCTGGGTTTGGTGTTGGTGCCATTGCCATTGGCAATACTCATTTGTCCCACAGAAACATTTGCACACATCTGTTGCTTGGATAAGAGGCCGACACCTTAAAAATAAACTCGTGGAGGTAGTCGCTGGGAAGCACCTATTCGTCCCATCCTATTCCATGCTACCCTGCGGCCGCGCAGGTGGAGTGGTAGGGATGTAGTAGGGAAGTTTCAAATGCCCCTCTTCCAATTTTATGAAATCTCTAGGATCCATATATAGCTTTAGCTGTTACAAAAATACAACCTCTCTTCCTCTTAAAATACAAATAGTATGGCCCAAACGGGAAACCAATACAGGGGCTTTTGTCGTGACCCGAATGCACAATGACATGTCGTTCTGAACCTTGAGAAGATGATCGGTAAGACCCCTTTTTGTCAATGAACCGAGAGTTAAAAGATAACTGTGGAGGCATTTTCCGGGGACCATTGACCGTTTGCGCTGATCAAACTTAATTATAAGCATACCGTCTTTATTTAGTTTATTGGAAGAGGTCAGGGAAGGTGGGGGGGGGGCGGATTGGCACATCAAAATTCGGAGTTTATCGGATAAATCCGAATTGATTAAAACTTTACCGGTGGGTGTTTTTCGAAGTTTTTCGGATTTATCCGAAAACACGGAGCCCTAATTATAATGCAATAAGTTAAAAGTATGAATGCTTAACCATGTCTGTGTGGAAGTCAATTACCGTTGGAGGGATGTTTGTCTCAATGACTGGTGGTAATCGAGCACAGGATCCATAGTGGCCGTACTTAGTCTCATTATCGCCCAGACTCTAAGGAGCATGTGACTTCTTTTTTTTATAAGTGACATGCTGATGTTTTTTTATAAAACTGATTTTAGCGGCGCGTTCGGTTTTTAGGGTGTCTCAGCGGCGTAATCAGGAACATTTTTAGGAAACAGGCATAGGGAGACTGAGATGGTTGGGATGCCCAGGACTAGGGGCGCGGTGGGGGCGTAATATAGGCGTGTATATATGGAGTCGACTGGATTTCGGGAGAATGGGAAAGGCAAAACGTCAGCACCCTCCCCCCCCCCTGCCCCCGCGCCCCGCTATGCTATGCCAGTGGGGATTTTTATTGGTTGAATGTAAATTCATTGCGCTACCTTTGCCAGAATAGTTTTTGAGTAGTTTGCCGAAAAAATAGTTTGATTAATTGCTCTATGCCTCGCTGAAAACGGGCAATGTTACGGAAGCTCTTTCCTCGAACGATGTCGGGCATGGCCGAACGATTGGCTATTGAAATATTACCGTGCAGGGCGATTTACTGATATGATTATGATTCGCCGAGAACATTTTTTATTCACTATGGCCGGCATGGAGGAAGGATTGGGTAGTAAAACTTTTAATTCAATAGATATTTGTACATTTGATTCCATAATTTATGGTTTAAAGAGTTCCAAAACATTTTTGGATAGAAGAGTAGAATATCTCTGGACACAAAATTTCGTAGATCATGAGGAGGTGGACACTCGCATTTACGTGCACTGCCGGTGTGGTCATGTTTAACAGTAAATAACTTTAAGGGGCACTCAAGTGGATTTTGTGATTGCCTATTTAAGGTGATAACTGCTCTAAGCATCTTAAAAGAAGACCTTAAATTACGCTCGTGGGCGGCCGATTTCCTATTACAAATTTAATCAAAGATCGTAACACGCCTCTTTTTCGGCGCCTTGGAGCAGACACCAGGGGCGCTCGTTGAACGGCGTTTTTAAAAAATAATTCCTGTATGACGTCTTCTTCACTCAATACTCGGGCGTTTTGTCGAAATATAATGCACAATGAAAAGACCAGTAACAGTACCGTTCGGAATCTCCACAAAATTAACTATTTCCATTGGTCAAATTGTATGGAGGTGCGGGACCCGATTATGGCCTTCGCCCCTTAGAGAAAATAGTGTCCGAGTGTACGGGAGTTTATTAGGATGTCATCTAGAATTGGTCGTTTTTATTGACTAAAACTCAACAAACAATATGCTATCAAAAACAAGCTTCTGCCCAAAATTACTTGAGTACCCCTTGAAGTAATACCATTTGAGCATTTTATAATAGAGTACCGAAAATCTTTGCTTAAGCACAATAGAGGGTCGTCACGAGTGGGCATGCGCCGAATTCAAGCCGCGTTTTGATGTAACACATGGTGAGGACGACACATTCTTTGCACACGCAACCCTCTTGGTACGCGATTCTAAAACTTTTCAGTAGAAGTTCAATAATTTTCAGAAACAATGACTAGGTAGAAGCAAGTTGTCTTAAATATTATTTGTTGTTCGTTACGTTGTATGTATTTTATAACAACTCTAAAACATGACACCTTGACCAATTTTCGCGAAATTTGCAGGCCAGTATCTTAAGAAATACTTTTATCAGATAGTTCACATTTTTCGATAGTATTTACTTGACATACAGCTATAAAATGATGTAAGTATCAAGGATTTCTCACAAAACCGTTGTTCAGAACTTGGCACGAAAACATGTGATCAATACCGAAAAACAAAACTTTTGACATTGATTAAAACATTTATTTTTAAATTTCCGTTACCTATATTACTTTATATGGGCTTCAAGTCCCACGAAAAAGATGCTGCATATATGACTGAAGGAGCTTCTTTTTTAGTCTTCGTAGAGTTTTCCTTTCTATTGTGTAAACAAAACATCACCCGATATGCAGCGCCGTTACATACACAAAAGGCATCACTTGCGTGGCGGCGCGACGCTGGTTCAGTGACGCCAAATAACTATCCAGCTTTTCGTCATTTTTCTTTTAATCCGAAAGAATTAACAGTCTCATGGAGCGAGCCGACGTCATCAGCTTTGAAGCCGCGCCAAACAGCACGTTCGATCCTTTCTCCAAGTGAAGTTAGGCACCTTAAATCCTTTCTCCAAGTGAAGCCAGCTCCCAGCTATGAAACCAGGCGAAAAGCCTAGCCAAACGGCACCAAGTTTCCCCGATCCCAAAAGAGCGGAATAAAGCTGATGAATTTCGGCTGCGGTCCCATTGACTGGCCCTCGTCGACGAGGCTCCCATTTCCTGCTGCGCTTCAGTTTCAACGACCGCCACCCCATGGCGCTGCGTGTCCGTCCGCGCGCCGGTAACACAAAACGCCCAAGGTCAGAGCGGCGAGGAGAGGGCGCGCTCTACCGTCGACACAAATACGCTGCAGACGGAATAAGGGAGCCGAAGAATTACGTGCATGCTTTCGCATTCACAACTCATAATAAGTGCTTAGTGTACCTCGAGCATTTTTCAGATGTAATTAGGTATTGTTCCGCACTCGCCACGCCCGCCATTGGTCGGGACAGAAGATTTCTGTAACGCCGCCTGTTCTTATACCCTGTTTTATTTTACGATTAACCACAAAAAACACTACCAGCCATCAATACAATGTCGTGTATCACGTGACCTTCAAGTGAGACGCATTGACGCGCTGTCACTTGATACTTGGCTGAGATGGCTCGTAACGTCTACCACAGTTCATCGTAATTGAAAAGGTAGTATAGCAAAGTCTAGAGAAATAATTCCAACCATTTTGTCAGCAGGCTTCCCACATTAAAGGGCTACCCTGGAAAGGTAGCGCAATGAACATAGGATCAACCGAACGCGACACAATTAGTTCAGTTTTCATAGTCAAAATCAGTCGCGTAAATTTTTCTTTAAAGCTCACTTTTTTTAGAGCGCAGCTCTTAGGCGCCCGTCTCCGGCTTAAGCAACGTCGGCGTCGGCGCTTGCGTCGCCGTCGCCGTCGGCGTCGGCGTCGGCGTAACCACGCGGTGCATGATGGGTAATTTCCCCGCTAAATTTAGCGGAAAATTTTCCCCGCTAAATTTAGCGGAGAATTTTCCCCGCTAAATCTAGCGGAAAATTTTCCCCGCCAAATTCAGCGGAAAATTTTCCCCGCTAAGCGGAAAGTTCTCCCCGCTAAACTTAGCGGAAAATTTTCCCACTAAATCTAGCGGAAAATTCTTCTCCGCCCCCCCCCCCCCCTCGAGGTCACGTGACCCCCCTGCCCCCCCCCGAGGTCGTGACCTCTCCCCTCCTCCTCCTCAAGAGCTGCGCTCTAATTCGGCGTTACAGGGAGTTGTAAACGGCTTTCATTTTTTTTGTAGCACTTACTGGTGTTTGAACAATAATGTGGCAGGGTATGACCACTGTGTGGTGCGGTGCTCCGCCCACCGCTAGTCGCTGAGACAGAAACCCTCCAACGGTAATTAGCGACAGCCTAGACCTGGGTAAACATATATTTTTAAACAAAATAATGCAACATGGTTTTTGCAGACTTTGAATTACATGTTTTCAATATTTCATTGGGTGAAGCTTGAAAAAGAATGAGTATGATTATTTGTTTTATTGCCGTACCTAAATTGCATAATTTTTACTTTTCTATTTTTAGAAAAATTATAAGCACAATGCAAAAAACACTTGCAATAGAAGAACGCATTTTTATGAAACGTGTGCAAATCTTTAAATACTTAGTACAAAATGTTCTATCTAAAAATATTTTTTCGTGTATTCTAATTTACCAAACATTCCTCAATATGAAAGAGTAGCACAAAAATCCAAGTAGGTCGTCTTATTTCATGTTAAATACAAACTTCAATTCAATAAAATAACCTATACTAGCAGACCAGTTCGTGTGTGTTATATGTAAAATATTTAATATGCATAAATATTGGATTCTTTATTTCAATGGCCCTTAAAGTTGTGTCAACACTCAGACGCGTTTCTTTTTTTTCTTTCACGAAAGCAGACAAGAACATTTTTTGTAGGTAAGGCCCGTCTTTTTGTATGGACACGTTATTCTACCTCATATAACAAGTTCATTGAAAGACAGAAAATAGGCACGACACCCTCTAACCGTCTTTTTCTGAACACATCCATAAAGATATCGCGTTAAAAGCTCGAACATCAACGTACAGTTGGCAGCAAAACGTTGCAGGCACTGGAGCGCCAGCCAAAATGACTGGCTGCGCCTTCTGACGGCATGCAGCCGCTCTCAGAACTCACGGTTCGAGAATCGCGCTTTTTTGTTGTGTTCGCAGTCATGTCTTTTTACTCGCTTCTGTCCGACGCGCACAAGAAAATCGGGACCGGCGCGTTTGCTTCAGTACCGTGATGGGTGACGGTGCTTGGATGCTTCAGATAATATTTCGCGTCACCTTGTGCCCGTCCGTGTTATTTTCGTGCGCGTCAGACGGGAGCAGCGAAAGACGAGCGAAAGCAAAATGTCTGCGAACACGATAGGAAGCGCTTGAGCAAAGCGTGAGTCTTAAAGGAACACTCACACCCCCAATTTTTTTAGGCGATTTAATATGGTGTAAGAAGACTACCCAATTAATATTTTCCTACAGAGCCACGTATCTTTTTAATAAAGCCAAAAAACGCAACTACGCGAAACTGAAACCGAAACCTGCGCATGGTGGTCAGAGAAATATAGAGGAGAGAGCGAGTGCCGGAAGTAAAGTGAATACACCCGACCATGCGCAATTTTTCCCCCTCCGTTTTATTTTATTTTATTTTTATTTTTTTTTGTCTGCGCGCAGCAGACGACATGCGTTCCGGGAACCGTTGACCGTGCGATTAATTTGCAGTTATGTTTGTTCCGCTCGATGTTCTGCACTTCAAGATAAGTTGTTTTGTACATTGTTCTGCACATGCCCCCAAGATGTTTCGTGAAGAGCTGCCTCACAGGCCCTGCATCCGAAAGGGGCATTGTGCGGCAGAGTCTGCACAAGTTTCCGAAAGATCAACGGGATCGGGACCAATGGCTGGCTGCAATTCACGTAGAACAGTTACGCGCACCTCGGGAAGCAGACGCTACCCGATTTTTATATGCTGCTTACATTTTTGTAGGAAATTGACTGCATGGAGTTCGTAAGTGTCAAAAAGGCAATCCCATACCCTTTAGTTCAGCGACGTTTCGTCCACAACATTTTTTTTTTCAGTAATAATTCTAAAAGAGAATGTGTAAATACCGCAAAATGTTTGACAAAAAAGAAGAAAGTACGCCCACGTTTTGGATTGAACTTGGGTCCGCTGCGTGTGAGGCGGACATCTTTCCACGGAGCTACTGGGGGAACTTTTTGGTTCGTAGCAATGCAGCCGGTCTACTGTGAGCCGGAAAGTTTGCTGCCGATTTCCCTCCGCCAAGGCACTCCCGAGGCTCCAAGTCGGGCAGCACCACGCTCTGGCCACATTCGCACCTAGTAAAGAAATCGTACGCATGCATATTCAAATCGAAGTACGCACTTTGTGCTTGACATTTGCGCGAGCTACGTCTTCAGCCACGAGAAGGGGCGACGGCTGGGCGACGTTTTCGTGCAAATCGGCTTGGTGGTCGGGCGTGTCGTACGGGATGAATACCAGTCCTTTTGACCGGTCTAAAATTTATCTTTCGAAGAAAGACATATTCAGCCGGTACCGCGAACGACAGTTCTGAAGTAGAGGTCCCACGCCCGTCGTCCGCTGCCATCGCCGTCCAGCCCGCGAGTCCCACGATACTCGATACGACGCCATGTTGACGAAATTCGCAGTGAATGCACAGAATACTTCCGGTTCTCTGTGCAACTTTCTTTTTATTTTTTTTAATCAGCGTATTTGCAGCTTTTCAGAAGCCACAAAAAAAAATGGGGTTCATATTTTTTAAATTTTTAATATTGAGCGTGTGCTTTCAATGACCCACGACTATGATTAAATTTGGTGGTCGTGTCTAAATCTTCGAAAACGGTCCGTGACCACGAAGAGAGTGAACGCGACTCAAACCAGGTCAGTTCTTGATCGGCGGTTTTCGGGCGAAAAGAAACCGAAGTTCGACCCGAAAATTCTGTTCTGGGTAGTTGGGCTCTCATATGTCACGTATAACTAAAAACCTCATCGAGCATAAATACCCTGTCAGTGTCTCTTTAAGAGCGACAACGCGCCATCAAGAGGCGCAGCCAGTCATTTTGGAAGGCGCCCTCGTGCCCTGCAATAGTTTGCTGCCGACTGTACTATCTGCGCAACGCTATACGAGGCGGCACGCAGGTTCTAATGTCTTCTAACTTATCCATAAATAAGTACATACCACAGAGAGACAAAATTTAATAATTTTATGCATAGTCATCGTGTAGTTCTATGCATTTGTTTTGCGACGTCGACGCTACGATGGACCTTTTTCACATACCGACGGCACCAGAGCTGGTCGGCTGCACGAACTAAAAATCGAGGAAGGGACCTACCTGCGCTACCAATCGATAATGGGAGCTACGCTACCAGTTTCTTCGTTCTCCCTGAGCAGCGGGGCGTGCCCAACGCGCCGTCAAGTGGGGCATCCGTGGCGTCCACTTAAACGTCCTGTTATTCTTTCCGTCCGCTTTCTTTTTTTGCGTAACACAATTATATGTATGCTGCAATTACGTTTTCTACTCGCTGATCTACAGCCTCCTTCCGAATTTCCTCTCGGTTTTTTGGTGCCAACTTCCGCCGCTTGGCATCGGGCGCTCGCGCGTGCGCAGAACGCTTCTCGGAAAAGGTCCATTGTTTGGCCGATGCGAAGACTTTCCTGGGGGTCTGTCGAGGCCACGGGCATATGGATGACGCAAAGATGGAGCGAGTTGAAAACAACCGGCCACGGTTAGCGTCCTTCATGGTCGAAAACAGCCAAAAATTGTTGGGCACTAGGTAAGGGGGCCAGGGAACTTGAGGAACCAGTTCAAGGTGGTTTTCACAAAGAAAATCATTGAAGATGCGTTTCTCGATGAGCCGGAGCATTGTCGTGATCAACACCACGGCTGCTCCACTTCTCGGGCAATCTTTTATCTAAAACAAATTTTCATAGCGTCTCCGCAGGAAGCAGCCGTTATCGTTGACTCTGTTCGGGACGCAGTGGGTGGGAATGTCTAAGAACATAACCACCATCATCTTCTCCGCACTGGTGGTAACGCAAAACCTTTTCTGTAGCGGGGTGCCTCGGTGCCTCCATGGCTGTGCAGGCATATGGTTTTAGGATTATAAAACGACATTCGTATCTCATTCATTGTTACAAAAGACTAAATGACGCCACTATTTATGATTCTCGTGCGACAAAAGCGCCTGATTTCACGCAGAGGCAGAAAATACATAGGTGCACGCTGGTATCTGATGGTGATCGTCGTTTTCTTTGTGTCTGCAACATTCTTGTGGCCAGGCGCGCCATCAGCATTTGAATATTTTTATGCTGTGTCTCGAGTCTTGCACTCATTACCGATAAAAATCGCACATATTGTAAGATGTCTCTCATACTTCTACCCGCTCACATTCCAGTGAAAACGATTGCGAGACCTTATCACTCGAATGCCCCTCGTACATGTCCCTTATTCGTCTTCACAATACGGCGAGACTGGAGATGCGCCCTCCACGGAACACTCTCCCCCGAATGATGCACACTCCTTTGTCTTTGATGGCGGCAGGATGTTCCGGAGCACGAGGGAGGGCCGACCCGGGGAGTCGCACGTGTACCGGGTGCCCCTGGACGAGCCCGGGGTGCAGCCGGAGTGCCTGACGTGCGAGCTGGGTGACCAGTGCCTCTACAACAATGCCGTGTTCTCGCCGGGCGGCGCCGACTACTACGTGCTCGAGTGCCTGGGCCCCGGGGTACCCTGGGTCGCCCTCTACTCTACCGCGGACCACAAGCAGGGTGCGTACCGGAGCTGGGGCGGGTGGCAATGGAGGTGGCGGAGGAATGCACCCCTTCAGAAATTCTAGCGCAATCGAATGTCACTGGATTCTGGCACATGGCAATTGACATTTTCCTTCGTGGAATGAGCTGTTTCTTCACCTTTTGATTCTTGGTGAGCCCATTCCGATTCCCGGTGACAGGTTGTTAGATCAAAAGAAAAATTTGAATATTGAAATTTTTGTTATCTATACACTGGCGAAACAGGCGAACATCTTAGCACTTCCACCACATGCGGTGTCGGTGCTTGGCGGCATTGAGACATACTTTTCTTGTATTTAAATACGCAAGAACAACAAAATAATCCTAAGAGATATGCGGAGATAGGCATGATTAATAAGTGGAGTGCATGCACAGTGTCAAAGATGCTTAAAATGGCGAGGAACGCTTTCAGGACGGTGATGCTTCATAGCGATCTTGCCGCGATTGGTTAAGAAGCTCAGAACGACTCTTTCGGAGCTTCGAAGATTTAAATAATGGCGACTGCCATGGCAACTGAGACTGATCAGCCAATCATTTTGCGAGGTTTGGTCGTCTGTATGTTAGTATATGTTCGTGTCCATCTAGCAGGCAGGAAAGGTAATGGCGCTACTTTCCCAGGATCCAGTGACTTTAGTGCCATCTAGTGGCTCAAATATCAGCGCAACTTTCCGCAGGCTAACGTCGATCCACACGAAGTATTTCATCGCGCAGCATGTAGCAGATATATGTTCCTCGCCAAACATATGTTTTGGCAATTTCGCTTTTGATGGCGGACAAAGGAACTACCGAACTCTACGAAGCGCCGACTTTGGTAAAACCCTCCATAAAACTCACCACATCAAGAAGCTTTTGTGGGTCAAGTGTCCGTCAAGTGTAAGATGAACTCAATGCGGAGAGCAAGTTGTCTGTTTCCTGCGCGCCAGTTGCGGTAACGTCAGAACTACGCCGAGCTCTGATTGGCTTTGATTGATAGGATAGTGGGTAGACCTCAAACCTAAATACTTTGAGGTCTACCCACTATCTTTTTCAATCAGCCATTGAAAGCTCGGCGTTCTGGCATCATCGCTACCCCTGTGGAAGAAGCAGATGAACTTGCGCCCCACGTAAATCTATTAGCTAAATTACCCAAGCATCAACGAGATTCCCAGAAATGTATATCTACGCGCCGCACGCGCTCGCCTTCCCCGTTTAAAAAATTCGAAGTAAATAACCAACTAAGGCGTTGACGAACGCGCGTGCAAGGTGCCGTTTGTTTTGGACTTTAGCTTTAGAACAGTCACTGCTGCAGACGCCAGCATGCAGCGCTTGTAACTCCGCTCGTAGTATGGTGCCGGCAAAGCGTCTGCGACCGGTGTGTTTACCGCGTTCAAAGAAAAAGTGGTCCCTCGATTTCCGCCTGATGACGTCATAGAAGTTTCATGCGGTCGCCGTTCGCGATCCTGGCGGTGTCCCAGCAGCCGTAGTTTGTGTGGCAGACGTCTGTTCTGCTCCAGGTCGATCTCCAGTGTAACAAACAGTCCACGGAAGTTTCGGCAGCTAGAAGTTGGGACGCCTCGACGACAGCGACACTCGCGTTCTGCTCGTAGATTTTCGGCAGCAGTTCTACGATTAGCCGCCAGGATCACCATATCTGAGAGCACGACACTCCAGCTTATGTGACATCATTTGTTGCCACTTGTTGCCACATTTGTTGTATGGGCGAGATAGGACGCTAAACACACCAGGCGGGGACGCATTCCAGGCACCATAGCTCGTAGCAAGTTTAATTATTTAGGAAAATGTCTATTTAGGTACTGCAATCTGGTAACATCTATAATGTACAAGCTTTGTGCATGACCTCCGAGACTGCCGGCGCGCATCGGCAGTCTCGAAGTACATGCTTGGTGCTACCAGCTTCGGTGCATGTTTTCAGCCTATTTCTTCATCAGCCATGTGAGAAAGTCGCCATTGCATGTATGTACACTCAAATGATGATAGTGGTTGAACTAGAACAGACTGAATTTCAGAAAGGGCCTATAAACTGGTTCCAAAAAGTGCGCCTCTTTGGACACTATAAAAGATTTTCAGAACAGAAGATACAAAAAAAAAGCGGAAGTGTGAAGCCTAGAAGTGCTACCATACAGTGCATTCATTATAAGTCAGAGCAGCAGTGGAAGGCTCTCAACACATATCGAGGTGTGATCAAAAGCTCCGGGACTGATTTTGTAACGTAAAGAGAGGGCAGCACTAGTGATGAGTGCGTCACAGCAGTCGAAGGAAAGGACCTTCGTGTCTCGTCATTCCAAAGGGCGTCGCCCTGTGAACATTTGGAGCTGCACTACACGAGTTCGTTTGACCACATGCACGAGCATAATGGCGATCTCTCCATAGACTGGAAACCAAAACAAAAGCGAACATCACTTTAGTCAAACTCGGTAAATCTAAAACAGACACCTCTGAAATTATTTAGAAGGCTTACTGTCAAAAAGCAGTGAGGTGTGCGAGGTGTTTTGAGTGGCACTCGCGCTTCGACAATGGCAGAACGTCACTGAAGTCTAGGAGATGTAGGATAAGGTCGCCCTACCGCTCTTCATCTTCCAGCGATGTTCTGCCGTTTCTGAAGTGCGAGTGCCACTTAAACACTTCGTAACATCCACCGCTTTTTGACACAAGCCTGCCGAATCTTTTGAAAGGTCTCTGTTTTATATTTGCCGAGTTTGACACAGAATTGATGTTCGCTCTCGCTCTGGATTGCGGTCTATGGCGAAATCGCCATTGCGCCCGTGCACGTCGTCACAAAACTCTTGCACCGCAGCTCCAAACGTCCACGGAGCGACGCCCCTTGGTATAACGAGACACGAAGGGCCCTGCCTTCGACTGCTGCGTGCGCATCACTATGCTGCCCTCTCGTTTTACGCTACAAGAATCAGCGCAGGAGCTTTTTCATCACACCTCGTACAAACAACGACATACGCACTAAACGTGCAAGTACCCGGGCATTGACTCCGCTTGATTAGTTCAGCAGGTATTACGTAAAGAAAGGGACGAGCGCCACGAACTTACGATTTTAACGCGGTTCGATTAGTCCCATCAGTTGATAACGTAGGATGCATTCGAATTCAAGGTGAAGCGAGGAGAAGTTCCACTTCATCACCATCTTATGTCATATTAGACTTGCAAGTTCCGCGCATGGGGCTTGCTTGTTTCGCCAATGTGCTGCGGCTCGGGCCACCTAGCAGACGGCGCGTGATTTTCGAAAGGGTTCTGCAAAGCTGCGGTGTACAGGGAAGTAGCGCCATTCTTGCTATTCACCACCCCTTCTTTTTCTTCTTTTTGGCTGTCCTCTCCCCATCAGGCTGTTTTAGATGGCAGTAGCGCCGTGTTTGAGAGAAAGAACAGGGTCCGGATCGCATCTCCCAACGCGCGAAACGGTTTGCTGCTTTTATGTGACAGGATATAAAAAGTTACCGAGCAAAGCCTTTGGAGGCTTTAAAGGAATACTGAAGCAAAGTTCTAGCGCCTATTTTATTGTCTGAATTTCAACCACGTTCTGGCCACACCACTTAGACGGCAATTTTTTGCTGGAAAAGACACCGAAACATTATTTAAAGAAGTAATAAACCGAAGGTCATTACGTAACTTGCCATTTAGACAATAAAATAGGCGCGAGAATATCATTGCAGTATCCCTTTTACTTTCGCGAAAGGTCTGAACGATACTGGTGGAAAAGGGGGATTTCATTTTAGTAAGGCAATACCAAATATTTGACTAGGGAATGCATCTTATTCCGCGAAAAAGCAATCACCTTGGCGCCGACAGGTTTGGCGTAGGTATGAAAGGCTGGACGCCCAACCTCGGTGTTTTCCGCTTTGAATTGGGAGGGATGGCTGCCGACACCTATCGTTGTGGGCAGTCTTCGAGAAAGCGGAGATGGCCGTCTCTGCTCTCTTGGCGAATCCAGTATCTCGAGGTGACGGCGGCAGCTCTATCCCTCGGCGCCGCGGGAAAGCGCTCTAGCGTGGATGCGCATTCGTCGGAGTGCCCACACCGCTAGGGGAGGATTTGGTGCTGAAGGCGCGCTGTCTAATGCAAATGGGAGGAGTAGAATGCATTCTTATGGTAAAGTAATTTGTAATGCGTGAGGCGTCATCCAACCAAAAAGCATTTGGAAAAAGATTTCTTTTTCTCGGGAAAAGGGGGGGGGGGGGGGGTATCGCGTGTTAATAAAAAATGTCCCAATAAAAAAAGAAAAAGAAAAAACCTGCTACATTTTATTACAGGGGACTTGGGTTAGAAAGTAATATATATATATATACAATGTGTTTTTCTTAAGCTTAACAGAATTTTTAAAAAACAAACCTCAAAAGCTAGGTTAATGCGGTCTGCGCAGGTAAGTTATACGGCCAGGGGGAAATAGTATAGGGGACTAATCGTAACGATCAGTCGGCTAATTAGTTAAAATTCGTTAATGAACTTTTTAATTAATGAAAATAGACATATGGTTCCAATTAGAAACTTGCTCAGCGTCATCGAAAACCACTAAATCAGTAATTTTCAGAAACAATTTGAACGCGTGAGAAGCGTAGTAGTGCACTAAAGTTACCGCTCGTGGAGCAGGTACAAGGCCGGGGCTAGATAAGAGACGGAAAAATTGCGCGGGCGCCTTATCGCAACCGCTAGCTTTGTACGTGCTCCACGACTGCAAACTTTAGTGCAATTCTACGCTTCTCACGCGCGCAAAGTCTTTCTGAAAATTACTGATTTAGTGGTTTTCGATGATGCTGAGCAAGTTTCTAATTGGAACGATATGTCTATTTCCAATAATTAAAAAGTTTATTAACGAATTTTAACTAATTATCCGACTGATCATTAGGATTATCCTCCTATATTATGTCCCCCTGGCCGTATAACTCACCTGCGCAAACCGCACTAGTCTAGCTTTCATGGATTTTTAAAACAAATTCTGTTAAGCTTAAAAAACAGAAACACCCGTATATATATATATATATATATATATATATATATATATATATATATATATATATATATATATATACATTGTCGGTCGGGAGCGATAGCCTATACTCCGGCAATCCCAAGAGAGCGATACAAAACAGAAAAAGAGGCATAAAAACCAGACCCGTATATGTAGAGAGTTTGGCCTTTCGTTGGGAAGTAAAGGAGGCAAATGAGGAGGCGGCATTGGCCGAAAGCGGGCTGGGCGTGTTCCAGGGCGTCTTCACAAATTCGAATATGGCTAAACAGAAGCCGGAAATAGTACCCTGGCGGTGGTCGCGAAAAACAACTTCATAAGTGCGTCGGAGTAACTCTCGGTGACTGAAAATATGGTGCACGTGATGTTTCAATAACGGTCATCCAAAATCATGGTGGAAAGGTGCGACTAGCGCAACGATCGACATAATCCGTACGCCAAGCGCCGGGGGCCGGGAATCTGCCGTCCGAGCGGTCACACTCTGTCCGAGCAAAACAGACTAAGCGACACATTCGTTTCTTACCTCTTCCTGCATGATCATAATCGAAACATCACGTTCACCCTATTTTCAACCATGAAGGGTTACTACATTTAACTATTACGCGCATATTAAAACGATTAAAACTGTTTTTCGCTACCACCGCTAGGGGAATCTTTTCAACTCCTAATTGACCAAGAGAGCATGTCAAGCCCTCTTTCTGCGTCCAGTACACGCCCTGGCTCTGCCCGCGCCTCCCATTGACCAAACTCTCTCTATACACGGCTTTGGTAAAGAAGGCACCACGTTTCTATATTACGCCTCGCACTACAAAGGGTCTCAGCCAAAGCTACCGATCGCAAGGTTCCAAGCACGAGTCAGTTACAAATCAGGCTTTGTGTTGTTCTGGCGTCTGCGGCAGTATGCGTGCCTCCGCACACTGGTAGGCATGTCGGAATTAGAAACCAGGTCGCTTCTGAGGAGTTTCTGCTCGCACCTTATGTCCAGCACTTTTAGCTATAGAGTCCATCGTAGGCCCAACAATTGAAAAGTAAAGTGCGCATAGGTAAACACAAAATTATAACATCGAAAGCAGAAGTTAAAGTTATTTCTAACGAAAGAGATCATGGATCATCTATGTTAAAACTAAGAGTTTAGTCTATTTAGAAGACTTTCTTATAGAGAGATATATTTCTTTTAAGTGTTGCCTTTTGCATTAGCAGATTAAGGTTTGCTTGTGCGTTTGTTTTACGGCGACATCTTCAAATTCTTGTCAGCCCTAATGTTTGTTGACGACGTTTGCTTGTCTGGTTCAGTATTAATATTAATATTTATAATAATCAATTAATATTTATTGGGCGCCCAGGAACAACCATGCGTTCCTTATTCTGGCACACCGACACCTTCAAACACATATTAATAATAATATTATTATTATCATTATTAATATTACCTTTACTAATGCTTATTATTAGTTTATTTTTGTCAAATTACACAAAGGTTTCATGATGGTCGACGTTACAGCGCACTCGAAAAACTGTCGCTCAAGCTTAGAAACACACAAAAAACAAAACACACACTTAGCTTTCAACTGCAGCCTTGAAATTGTCATTTTAACCAGTTATGAATGTCGCGAAAGGATCACTGCGGGTCCACCCCAAGCGGCATTCCAAGCCCCATGCACGGTATCTGCCGGCTGAAAGGCAGGGAAGGATGACGGACCTTTTTCTCTAAATTTAGCTTGTCTCATAGACTTAAGAGTGTGCAAGCATTGCATATGAAGCTAGTCACCTTGGCAGCCTAACTGAATTCTCCAAACTTTTTTTTTTTTTTGGGGGGGGGGGGTATGTTTACGTTTGCATAAATAAGTTTACAGTGTTGGCGCCAACGCATTTAACTCACAAAAATCAGCTATGCATACTGCTACACTGTAGCTTACCTTTAAAGCGTGGCTAGATGGTGAATATGCTTTGTGAAAATATCAACAAAAAGACTTGTGCCAATCAAGAGTTACAAATAAATCCGAAATTTTGGCGTGACTCTTCAAAGAGTTAAGACTCTTTCGATCACTGTAAGCGAAAACGCGTTCTTGTGGGCCCTTGGGAAATTTGATAAAAATTTGAAAACTAGAGCAAGGTTATAGAGGTTTTCCTTCACTCTATTGGTTGTATTTTTGTTAAATCGAACGTCCGAAGCACCCACAACAATGTTATTTTTTACATTGGCACGATAAGGCTGAAATCTAGGTTGGTTCGCAAAAAATTTACATTTTTAGTTGTAAATTTTCACTGAAGTAAGTTTTAGTTTGAATGCTTTCCAGAAACAAATCAACTAACTAGTCGCGTTTTCGTGAGAAAAAATAAGGTGTTGGAGCATGCAAAGCTGATTTCTGAGATTTATTTAAAGAGGGTTAGATCCATTCTGCCTTCACCTTAAATAACGTAGCAATAAATATTAGGACAGAAACGCATTCAGGATAACAAAGGTACCAAATTTTGTTTTATAATTTTTTTCACACATTGTCGAACAGCGTAGCCTCAAACAAGAGACAAAGTTGTCATTAACATCTTCGGAAAAGTGATATAACAATCTGTAATCTTTGTATTACAATTAAGGAGATTGCACTATAATAGTTATCTGTAAACGTTCCTTTTTTATGGTTAATTTTTTGAAGAGCGAAGTTGATGAGCACTTTTTTCTGATACGCCATATTCAGTGCAAACTGAGTATTTCTTGTATGCACTATGAAAGATGTACACTACTCCTCTTTATTAGATTCTCCAGTAAAAGCATAAATGGTATTGGAAAACAGATATATAAAATAAAAAACAGACTAATATTACAGTAATAAAATCGGAACACCTCTGAATGTTGGGCAAAATAATTGGGCTAATGCTGTGACCAGAAAGTGATTGAAGTTTGTCTTTCTCTAACCAATGTTCACCATCTTTCATTGATGTTATTCCAGTGGACATGTTAGAAAGCAACGAAGAGCTGAAAGAGCTGCTAGAACAGCGGGCCCTTCCCCAAGTACTGCAACTTCTACGCTCCATTGGCCGACGGATACAGTGAGTGCCTCCTGAGTCCTGACTTGCTTTCGTGCCCCTCGTCATGGTGCTCAAATTTCTAGAAGGCGGCAAGCGTCATTCCTTTCCAGACAACACAGAGGGTCTTATGCACATACAATAAACATCCATGAGACGTTGCAAGGTGCTCGGGATATTCTCGGGACAATGTGTGCTGTCTGGAGTGGTTGTTCACTCAATTGTTGACCGGAGATACAGAAAGTGATTTGTTAAGAATGCGCTTGAAAGTGAAAAGTGAGGGTCGTAACAGCGAGCGTCTAGTTGCTTGCTATTGGCAGCGACATTCTGGGGGCTGCAATGCGCGTACAAATTCTATACTTCGACTTCGCGATGTAATACTTGATCTGAGCGCCGGCGAGCTTCATATCAAAGCCGTGTTGCCAAGTTGCGCTGCGATGAGACAGTTTAGAAGAAAAAGATGGTCGCTCAAGGATCAATTTCGTTCTTCATCCGACGTGGCTCGCAGACGATCGTCGATCGATACGTTTCATTACTGAACACGTCCTTACCTTCCATCACTCCAGTCGGGATAATTTCTTACGTTCCTTTTATTTTAGAATTTATCGATTTCTCTGAAGCATCAAATAAGAGGTAACATTATCCCCGAACTTAATTACTACTTCCCGCGTTCCTCGATGAAGAAAGGTGACTTTTTCCGACTATTTTTAATTAATTTCGAAGTATGCTTTTTTCTTCCGTTTAATCTAGTTAATAAAAAATGAGTTATGTTAATAATTGAAAAAAATGTGTTAGAACCAGGCGCCACACTTGCCTGACTCTTTGCGTGATGCCGTGTTTCTGCGTCGAATAACCTGTTTCCATTATTGTGCAGGGATACTCGATCTTTCTTTTAAACTCCTTATACCTGTTCGACGCTCCATTCATTTGTTTGTGCATCATTCAGAGTAAAGTTCCTAGATAAGAGCTTGCTACAAGTAGTGACATTCTTTGAAGCGCCGACTGCGTGAAGGTGCAGGTTTTAGGAAGCGAATGGCGGCGGACTGCAGAGGTCTGAATCTGAATGACGCCATTTTGTTCCAACGTAACGTGCTCTGTCATTTGTATTGGTTGTCGTTACTTGTAAAAAAAGTATCAAGGGACTTTAATTTAGAAGACTCCCTCCATGACAAACCTGATTCTCAGTTGTATGACCACTCAATCTTCCTGTGGACAGTACGAACGTGCAGGGCATTTTATACAATACGATGCATGAAAACTTAATTTTGCAACGCAAAATATCAAAAGAGGTTTATCCGCCAATTAGGGTTATCGAAACTGAAGAAGTCGTCAGCGTCTCTCAGTAAATTAATAATAAAAAGAGAAACCGAATGCATCTGTATCTGGCGCGGCATTAAAATCGCCAATAGCTAAAGGTTTTTGAAGATCGGCTTAATGAACACGCAGCTTTTATCTGCTATCGCTCATAGGGGAAATGGTGGTAGATAACTGCGTCCCGCCTTATTTGTCGCGATACAAAACATAACATGATATCCCATGAAAGAACAAAAACAAAAAAAGGTTGCTTCTTGGAAGGTAATCTACTGTTTTACTCAGGCCCAGAATTTCCTGCACAGTACCTCTCGCATTGTTTTGCAATTATATATATTTATCTGCATCTTACTAAACGTTATTTCTTTTTTATAGAGAACATACGTTATGTTTTGGAAGTTTAAATAATATTACACTTTTCGGTACAGTCACCAAGTATAAGTCGGAGAAAAAGGCAAACGACATGACAACTCTGTTCAAATTGACGTCGCTTGCCTGTAATAGTGGTTTCCTCTAAAGTATACGTGGTGGCAAGTATGCCGACGAAAACTAAGAATAGACGCTTCAAAAAAGACGGAGCTGTTTCGTTTATGGCACTACCACTAACGAAAAGAGAGTCCTGCGAGACGCCACTGCGTTTGTGACTGCCACTTTTCACTTACGTTCACTATAGGCAATTCCATTTGAAATGGCAGTTAGTGCCAATTAAACAGAACTCAATAACATCGTCTAATAGTTTTTTACTGCCTTCTAATCAAGGTTTAATAACGTATTTTGTCATCCGTTTTTGAGCTGTGCTTTGAGGATACATTCCTCCAAGTTTTGTCGTGTACCATGGCACAGCTGACAGTTGTACTTTTGAGGGTGTAACCCTTTCGTTTCCGAGATAACCCATAGCTCGACCAACGGTTACTTCTCGCTCCCGTGCAGACTGCCATTATGTTGAAACCGCAAACATGAACACCGCTGTCTAAAACAAGCGCCGCCATTCACTAAACTTAACAGCCCGTTCTCGGACACCAAGTTAGGCCGAAAGCATGAAAGGCTTCAATTGAAAACGTCACAGCCAGGCCGAGCTAAGACGTTAGTGTTCCCGGTGCTGCCAGCGACGCAGCTGGACCGACAAGCGAAATCAACTCGGCGGCTGCCCAACTCTGCGGCAGCTCCCGTTTTCGAGACACTTTTTTAAAACTTTTGGTGACGCCAAATTAAGGGTGAGGCGACAACAAGGTGCCTGCGAAAAAATCTTTACATCGTTTCTGTTTTGTTATTCACCGCAAAACTAAATTACGCGTCCCTAACCTCTCAGACTCCGCCGCTCAAACGTAGCGTTAGCGGATAGCTTCAGAGCGTGCAGTATCTCATTGTCATAGAAGCGATTTTCAAGCATTTTCACTGGGAAAATGGCAGCCAACGAAACCCGAATGGAGATGAAATGGTGTCGGTTACCGGGAACGAGACCCGTTTTCTCATTTAACACTTTTTTTTTAATCGAGAATAATTCTGATTTAAATAACGGAAAGCTCTGGACCTTTGGTATCTGCTTCGGACCAGATGGCAAACTTCATTCTGGCGGACAATGAACCTTGGAGAATACGTAGTTTACTTCTGCAATAAAAAAACGTTGTATTTTTTTAAAGGATATTAAAGTCTTTTATGTTTTAATATCCTTCCATAAAAAGCTAAGGCGATAACTTTGTTTGGCCTAAACGCCGTTCGTATTAACCATGACCAGGGCTGACGTGGTGTTGGCACCCTCGACTATACGCTAATCAGCCGAAGCATCATGACCTCCATCCTATAACCGTGTCAATTATCCACCTTTGGCGCGCCAATCAGTTGCCGGGTCGTCTGCTGCGGGTTCCATATTCAACAGAGTCCAAGGAGCTGTGTGCTCAGAGACACGTGCACTTTGACCTGCATTTGCATCTAGCTATCTTCACCAAACGGGAAAGCCTCCGACGTGCACATTTTGACGTAAAGAGTGGGAGTGCAACGTCTCGGCGTACATTAACGGTTTCACCGTCGTTGTTTCATTTTTGATAAGTACTAACGACGACGGCACTAGAACACCCGATGAGCTTTGCAGTTTCCGAGATACTTATTCCGAGCCGTCGGGTCATTACAGCCCCGGTAGCCGTTAGCTAAAGTTCGCATCACCAGGTGGTACATAACGCAGATGGCGCATCAGCTAGGCGCACTCATTCCCACAGTGTAGGGGTGGTCATAGCATCTTGGCTGATGAGTGTACGGCTTCCGTCCGACGTTTGCAGACGCGACGGTGCGGCTGCTGCTGCCGCCCGGGCTGCGCGACGAGGAGGTGCTCAAGTACCCGTTCCTGCTGGACGTGTACGGGGGTCCCGGGTCCCAGCAGGTGACGGAGAAGTTCCGCATCAACTGGGGCCACTACCTGGCAAGCCGCAAGGGCGTCGTGTACGGCATGGTGGATGGCCGGGGCTCGGGCTTCCAGGGGGACCGCCGCCTGCACCAGGTCTACCGTAGGCTGGGCACCGTCGAGGTCGAGGACCAGCTGCGCGTCACCAGGTACGAGAGCCGCCGTCGTCGGCAAAACTTCCCCGAAAGCCCTACTCCAGATTGAGAATTCTGCGTCAACCCCCAAACGTCATCGCGCCATCCATTTCTTTTTTTTTTTGCGAACATAGGATTTTGGGAAGTTCGACTTTTTGTTTTATTTTTTATGTTATTAGGTGGAGGAATTGGGCAGTATTTGAAATTTCGGTAGTATTTGTTCAACTGATTCCGCGAATTAGAGACATGCGAAGTTGAAAAGCTCGACGAACTTTGAACCAAATCTAGAATGTGCGATTTAAAAGTCAATTTAATGTTCGCACTCGCTGGTGCCACGCTTCACGGAACTTTGCAGAGAAGAACACTCAAAACTTAATTCTGGAAATGATTGAATCTTCTGGAACGCCGACTGCTTCCTTTGCACGTAAAAAAGAGATAACGTTTGGTGTCACACCTGGGCTGCGACATTATATGGTTCTAGTTGTCTTGAGGGGGGGGGGGGATTAGAATGCAGAATATTTATTTCTTTCAAAAGCAGTGGGGTGCTTTGTTTGAACGGTGAATAAGGACGCATCTGCTACATCATTTATCACCCTTCGTACTCTTTTGTTCTTCGTAGTGAAAGCCTTTTATCGAGAACTCAGACATCAGAGTGTCAGCCTAAAACAAAAAAGAAAAAAACGCTTTATAAACTGACTAGACAAAGAGCCTGACCGCTTTTCGTGACAGCTCGGTAACAATCGTTGAATTCTATCTTTTTCGCAAGTTTTAGATGCTGATAAAGCGGACATACTTCAGCAGTTTCCGACTGCATTGGGAAAACAAAAAGTAAAGAAAAAAAGGAGGGGAGGGGGGGGGGCTGAAGTTTAAAAAAAGTGTAATATTTGAAAATAATTTATTAGCTCTACAAGTAATCACATTACTCTCTGTGTGTTGTCTACTAAATGAAAGTAATCACATCAATACAAAATTATTCCAAAAAGTAGTCAATTACAAGCAATTTGATTACTTCTAAGAGTACCGTGCAAGTTTGGTCACAATCAAACATGGGACCGGTCACACGGAAACGACCCATGAGACATACCGAAGACCCTCCGTTGATTTCGCTTCATACTTGGTGTACAATGTTGTCAAGTCAATGACAGGATGCGCAGCTTCATCTACACTCTGTTGCGAGTTAAGAAAGCAGGAAAAGCATCTCCCGCAAAGCCCAGCACTCTTTAGCGAGCGAACAATGGAGAGGAGGCGATAGGCTCCTCTCCAGCGTTGCTTAAATGGACAGGGGAGGGCTTAGCGGGAACAGCTTTTCTTAATGGGCCACTAAAGAGGCTTCTGAGACCGTCTATTTAGGATCATAACTCAACCTACGGCTTCTAAGCAATCTAAAAAACAAGACTAGAATTGATACGCGTTTGATTGTCCCATTAATAGCGGCGTCAAAGATCACCACACGCCTGTTTTTTTCTTTGCGATTTCGGCGCAAAAACTAGGGGTGCTGTCGAACGTTTGACAGCCAATTGCGAGTGATCGCTTCCCGAGAGGCGGAGAGGCCGACCAACGACGGGCTGATTTTCGAGTGTGCGTAATTCGCGCTCGGGAAGCGATCACTCGCGATTGGCTGTCACATGTCCATGGCACCTCCTAATTCCTGCGCCAAATCGCAAAAATAATAAAAATAAACAGGCGTGTCGGAATTTCTGCTTTTGTTTTTAATAGAGGATTCGGACGCGTATCAGTCTAAACTTGTTTTGTTTTCGACTTCTTAGAGCCCTGTTGATTGAATTATGTACATAAATATACGATCTACGGAACCCCATTAGTGGTCCTTTAACCTGCTAACAGAGTATGGCGTCTCATTCCCAGGAGAGCGCGTGCAAATCAAATGCTACATCAAGACACCGGCTCGAACAAGCAACTTTGACGGGTTAGGGCAAATACAGCGCACAGAAAGACGAAGACGGAAAGACGACACAAGAGTGCTGTACTAAAAACAGAACTTTTATTTTAAGAAAAAACGTCTCAGGCCAAAACAAAAAACACAAAAAGCAAGCTAAATTATCAGAGGTGACGTCAGCGTTAATACGTGTCAATAAAATCAAGTCAGCCCTCAATCTTCTTGCACAAATAGGAAGTTTAATTCAGTCGGTACGTGTTGACGCTGACGTGACCTTAGTTAGTTTATCTTCCTTTTTGTAGGTTTTTTGCTTAAAATGTTTTGTTTGTTTTCCGTGTAAAATTTTAGTTGTCGGTGCAACGCTCTCCTCGTGTTGTTCTCTCGGTCTTCGTCTTTCTGTGCGCTGTATTTACCTCAACTAGGTAATGAACCAACACTCCTGCATCGCCCCTTTAGCTATAACGGCGTTGTGCACTAAATATGAAACGCAGTATATGTTTTCCTGATGTCCTTCACAGCGAACTCCTTTAAAGGGTCCATGCAACGATTTTTGTATTTTGCGCAAATACCGCTTAGAACGGATCCCTGACGTTAATGACCTGTGAAATACCCGTTCGTTTTTCACCACACGCAATCGAAGTCGCAGAAAAAATAAAGAAAAACGAGCAGAGTTCACCCCTCAACTCGCAGCCAGAACAAGCGGCCACGTGATCTGGAGCCGATTATATGCCGCCAATGCTGATCATAGCCATGCGCTGGGGTTGGCAAGGCACAGGACACGCGCTGAGTTCCAGACATTGTTATGGTTCGGCTGTTGTCGTCATTGCAGCGATTGGACACAGGACACTACCCGAATGCTTCTCGAGCTATCGATTATCACGAGCCCAAATCGAGTGTCCACGCCATGCTCGGGTCCAATCTATGAGCCGCATTCAAATATCGTCACTGGGCGGTACTGCTACCGCCCAGCTACGTCATCAGGTTTTGCGAAGGAGAGATTGAATGAAAACACTCGGTTTTGTCCTCGAAATTACAGCGCAACAAAGGAGTTTCTTGGTCAGTGGCGTTGCGTGCGAGTATCCTTGAGTCCCACTAGTGCCAGTAAGCTCGTGTAAAGTGAAAAACATTCCAATTGAATATCGTTGCACCGCCCCTTTAAAGAATCGGCAAAACAGGGGGCCACGAGGGGACTTGGGTCCTTATGGGCGTCATGGGCTCGTACGCTATTGAGGATGAGATCAAATACTCACGCCTCTAGCAGACGCTTCACCTGTGGGGACAAGAAACCGAATTTTTGTGTTTGTTTTTGATCAAACTTCATCGAAGATAACGATCGAAGGCCGCTCCTCGTGCGACCAAAGCACTGGTCAAATCGAAGCGCTCGTGCCCAGACTGTTCTAGGCGAGCTTCAATTTTCTTGTTATGCTGTGTTAGTAAATACCGGGCTGTGGCAATACCACCTAGAAGACAAGGCCTGCGCATGACGCTTGGTAAGTAGATCCCCGACCTGCGCCAAGCGCCAAACACACTGAAGCTTGACGAGAGTATGGGCCACGTCACAACTGCGTCGATTCACTGATCACTACTGATCTCTATTGTAGTAGGCTGGATCGCGGATCGATAGCCCGTCGGTGGCACCACCGGTGGCCATTACTTGACACCAAGCAATACACGCAAGTCTAAGGGAGAAACAAACAAGAGTAGGAATATTGAAGCTTGTACGCTGTGTTCGAAGGCGAGATATTATGAAGTGCTGCGATCATTATATCGGGTGTTTGAGATCGAATCGGTATTTGTCAAGCGTTCGAACGCCGATTAAGAAAACTCAAATGGGCCGGAGCAATAATAATTGGGGTTGTGTGGATATTTATACAGCGAGTCGTTGGTCAGCCATTTTTAAAGTTGCGACGAGTCACTCGCTGTAGATGAGCAATTTAGCCAGTGCAGTACAACCGCTAGCCTGGGTCTTTAACGTGCACCACGCAGTAGTGATACACGACCGCACGCCGGTACGATGCTCATCCAGATCGAAACGGGCAGGGTGGGGATTGAACCCAGGATCCCTGGGTTCTGCAGCGCGAGCTCTCGCTCCACGTGCTCGGAGCTGGTGTGCGCTGGCCCACTCGGCCACCGATCCCCCCCTGCCGGAGCACCTGCGGCTGAGTCTGGCAAGCTTGCTGTCGTAGTGGAGTAAACAAAGGAACGTGCCGTCAAAAGACCGTTCTCGGGGAAGCCCAGAAGTTGATGAATGTCAACAACGTTCTATGTTGACGGCGGCTTTCAGGGAGTGAGCGAATTCCGCGCAGCAATGCCTTCAAGCTTGTAGTCTGCTAAACCCAACTCATCGAAACCGCCACAGACCTCTCTCTAGGTGACTTTTGTCTCATTGAGCTGCACTACATTTTTCGCCAAGCGGAGTCACGCTCGACCGCAAAACATTAATTTACAAGAACTGTGAGGGTTGTCAGATTGAATGTTTGTGCACAAGCTATTTGCCTGGCTCCCTGAACAGCAGCCCAAATGTTTCAGTGCCGACAACAGCTTAGAAGCGGAGGAAATGACACTTTTTCTTGTTTTCCCCACAGAGTCCTGTGCATTAGCTGGCGTCAAGTGATGGTTTCCGGTGGTGCCACTTGACCCTAGCAAGACAAGTCTTGATCCGCGATCTAGCCTACTACAATAGAGATCAGTGCTGACGACAACAGCTGTGTGCGCGACTGCTGAGTGCGATCTGATAGCGAGCTTCCACAGTTCATTTGCAACGTGCATGCGACACCATTAACGTTGGCCGTCTTAGCAGTATAGTAATGCTAGCTCGTGCGGAACCATCAAGATTTCCGGTCTTAGCAGTCTATTAATGTGAGCTCATTCTGATCTTTACCACTGAAGCAGGCGATGGAGCCGACGACGTCGCGGAGACGATGGTGCTCATTCGGGCTCCCTAGGGGCGCTGAGGGGATCTACTAGCTCTACTAGTTAGGGTGCCTACATGTCTGTCTGTCTCAGGGTGAAGACATCCATTGTTGCAGTGAATGTGTCAGCGCGTGACGCTCTCGCGCACTCGGTGCGTGACTTGGGCGCTAAAATGGCGTCTATGCAGTAGCCAAAGCTATTGGCTCGAGCTGAGTTACACCGGATTGCGCGCACTTCGAGATGCATAAAAGAATCGATTGGGCGTGAAAATGGCTGAGATGTCATTACTCAAGCAAAAGCGAGCGTGTGTATGAAGGCACTCTACTACTAGTTAAAGCCCCTCTATCCTGGGAAAGTGGCGCCATTCATTGTTGTAGAAATGCTCGAGGCACGTGCCGCGCGCGCCACTTCTGGAAAATTCATGGCGTCTGAAATCTAGCTCCGTGCTGCGCCGTGCCGCCATGATCTTCCCAAGGGCCGCACGTTGCACGTGCCTCGTGCATCGACGCACCTTGCGCTACTTTTGAAACATGAAGGGGCTTTACTACTATACTTCGTTTCAGCTTGGGTCCAGACGCAGGCGATGCTACAAGCGCGAGCTCCGGGCTTTCAGCGTCCCTGCCAAGCACGCGCGCTCGTGCAATGCAAGCTCTGTTCAGGTCCACACGCTCGCGCTCGTAGCATCGGCTGCGTCTGGACCCAAGCTGAAACGAAGTATAGTGATAACTTTTAGAGGAAGAAAGGCGCAGGCCTTGCCTTCTAGGGTCGCTAAGCTCGTCGAGCACAACTTTAGTGCCCGAAGTTTGCGGAACGCGCTAATTGGACTCTCGCGACGCTGACGTCGCGCCGAGCGAGGTGTCAATCATTAAAACGCTCATTTCTTTGAGAGCGGCAGAATGCAGCAAAGTTCATCGGGGCGCGCGTGCAGCGCGCGAGGGGCGCGAAAAGCCCGCTGATTGAACGGCTTCGCCGATGACGTAGCGCCCGTTTGTCCCTACATCCCTACGCCAAGCTAAAATTAATGCATTGTGGATTGTCCCTAGGCGACCTGTTGACTCGCCAAATCCCTCCAAAGTTTGTGTAAAAAAAGAGTGATTATACTTCGTCTCACCTTAGCATGGACTAACCGCGAATGCTGAGCTAGCGCGAGCGGCTGGCCTTGACTGCCTTGACTGGAGCACTTGCTGCACGAGCGCTCGTTCAGCCGCCGAGGCTTCATTCGAAGCAACTAGCTCGCGCTTTTAGCACGCGCGGCTAACAATAGTCCATACTAAGGTGAGACGAAGTATAGAAACTTCGTTTGTCGAAGTTGTCGCTGACATCAAAGTGACGTTTCCCAACTTTGCGAGAGCCGTGGTTTGCGCTCGAAATCTTCGCTTCGGATCGAGGCGAAGTTGAACTTTGTCAACAAGGCGGTGCCGTACGCTGCGGCCGAGCTTATCTTCCGCCACCGTCGGCGTC
This sequence comes from Ixodes ricinus, assembly GCA_037355805.1. NCBI lineage: Eukaryota > Metazoa > Arthropoda > Arachnida > Ixodida > Ixodidae > Ixodes > Ixodes ricinus. Next base: position 27,079 of record JAZHYW010038083.1, on the reverse strand, counting down.
GCTACTGGGACCACAGGGACGCCTTTCAACTCCCCGACGACGACTTTCGGCGACAGTACCGGCTATCGAAAGCCGTTGTGCGTTGACTCTGCGACGAACTTCGTTCGGCGCCCGGACTTCGAGGCGGCGGACAATCGCGTCTACCATGACCGTGGAACAACAAGTTCTCTGCGCGCTCCGGTTCTTCGGAACCGGTAGCTTTCAAGGCATGGTGGCGAGTGACGAGCACCTGTCAGTCTCCCAGATGACTGTGAGCCGGGCTGTCAGAGTTTTTGTGGCTGCCATTGTTTTTTTCGGTAATACCCGAAGAGGTACTACTAAGCTGGTATACAATTCAAAATGTTGGAAAACAAACAAGAACCGGGGTAATTCTTGGGTAGAGTCGAGTCTCCCGGAAGCCGGCAAAATTATTTCCCCGAAATTCTACTGGCAGTTGTCACTCATTGGCGGTCAAATCAGTTCATCGAACGGCGTGTCATCGACAGATCGTTTCATCGGCACGCGATGTAATCACATGAAGGAGATGTGAAGGTGTAATTACAACAGTACACTTCTTTTTTGGGGTGTACACAGTAACCCGGGACCCAATAAAATGACTGAACAAAAAAATGACAGAAACGAGTCGCCGAAACAGCACGTCGCTACTTGGCCAGTGTCGAGGCAATTTCGGCCGAAAACCGGCTCCAATATTGGCCGGATGTACGGGTTTGCGCCTCGTCCCTACATCCGGCAGGTATGGGCGTACCGGTGCAAATAAACGATTTATGGCTAATAGCACTGGCACCACTGATCTCTCAGTAGGCTGGATCGCGGATAAGGGCCTGTATTGCTGGGGTCAAGCGGCAGCACCGGCAGTCATCGCTTGACACGAGCTAATGCATGCTATAGAAGAAACGGGAAAACTCAATTTTATTACCTTTGTAAGCTGTTCTCGACCATGAAACTTCTATCGTGTTTTCTGAAAATAACAGTTAAATGGTAAGCGCGTTAGAATAGCAATCTTCTTTAAATAAATGTTGTGTGGTTGAGGGTCGACGGCGACTTTGTTGGGCGTTAACTGTGATGTGTTTAATGAGACAAGGGTTACCGAGAGTTATTGTGGAGTCATACGTGATCTTGGAGTCATCAGAGCTCAGCAAACGATAAGTTGAAGGCCTTTACTGGGGACATTCGCATCGTTTTAACCGCTTGTACATAGTACTACTGGTGAAGGCTTTTTCTGTGAACTGCTGTGAGGGCTTTTGTGACAAACTAAAACACGGAGCGTGCCGTTCAGTCGCTGAACGTGTCATTTATTTAGCAACCGAAGCAAGCGACGTCAATAAAATCAATAATGCTACGGCCGATTTTATTTTTTTAGATCGATGTTTGAAAGTTTGACGAATGTCTATTTGATTTCCAAGCATCCGATATAATGATCCAGCACGTCATAAAATACTCGCCCTCGAGCACCGCGTTCAAGTTTTCTACTTTTGCGTGTTTCTCCCTTAGACTTGCTTGTATTGCCTGTTGTCAAGCAATGGCCGCGGGTGAAGCCAGTGATGGGCTCCCGATCCGCGATCCAGATTTGCATTGTGAGAGTTCTAATGCATTGCACACGCGGAGTGCTGCACGGAAAACCGGCCCCGAACGAACTTGCCGAATGCACCGAGTGCAGACCAGAGTGTCGAACCGGAACCGAACCGAACCGAAAACCGGAACCGAACCGTTATTTTAAGCCGAACCGGAACTGAACCGAACCGATATCTTCGCCGCCATCTTGGAACTGAACCGGAACTGAACCGGAAAAATATATAACGGTAACCGGTTCAAAACGGTTCACGGTATTTTGTTTTTGCACATAATGCATGTGTGAGAAATAAAAATTGGCAGCTTTATTTCGGTGTAGTGATCAAATTGTCATATACCGAATTGCAATGTTGGAAAAATTGTGGGTTTTTGCGGTGCCTTTTTATTGGCACTATGATAAATCATGTGTCACGTGGTCACGCGACATCATGGTGCTCAAGACTTGCTGTCAAGTAATGTCACGTCACGTGGCCCCGCGACAAAGTCACGTGACTTTCTGCGTCAAGTCGACTTAAATAGACTGATCTCATCAGCCAGTTTGGCTACGCCAACGCTGTCGCAATGCATCGAGGGAACTTTAGTCTTTCTGCACGAGCGACAAACTCGCAGGAGCTCTGCGCGTGCAGAACACGAGGTGTCACGAGCTCTCTCGGGTGTGGCCGCATGCAACCTCTGAATTAAAGTTATGGCAGCTTCACGCGTGTGCCGAACGCTTGGTGAGATCGGTATATTGAGAACGTCACAAGATTTACTAGCATTGTTGACACCGTGACGTCATATCACATCACGACTTCTCACCGCGAGTCACATGACACCGTGACGTACTCGATTGTCATGAGCGCGAGTCGAGTACTCGGGTTCATGACAATCAGCATCGCCAAACATTGGGGTAATGGCTCGTGTTCAATCAAAGATGAGAATAACCGAACTCTAACAATGTCTGAAGCTCAACCAATGCTTTATTCTTTTCCAACCCCAGCGCATGACTATGATTAACTCTGACGGTATATAATTAGCGTCAGATCACGTGGCCGCTTGTCCTGATAGTGAGTTGAGGAGGGGAAAGCTGTTTCTTTCCCTTATCTTTCCTGCGTCCGGCATTGAGCGGAGAGGAAAACTAATGGATGTTTTTGAACGTTATCAACGTCAGGGATTAGCTCTTAGCGGTATTTACTGAAAGTTCAAAAGTTGTTGCACTACCCATTTTACATGTACACGTACATCATTGAGGCACCCAAGCATGTTTTGGTTGTTGCTAAACTGTCTCGGAAAATTGTCCCCGAGAATAGAAACTTTAAAAGGACTAAATGTGACTTATTAATCCGACGATAAATAAAACTACGAGTGTACGGGAGGAGTACCTGAAATGAATTATCCTAGTGGCTTTAAAGGGACAGCCGAACACTGACAGCCGCTTTAATTCTCGCAGGAGTGGTCGTTATAAAGTTATTCCCCAAGCTTTGACCACCCCTTATTTTTTTCTAACATAACAGTTGTTGGGTGCAAAATAAAAGAGTTGCAGTATTACTGTTCACAATTGACACAAATATAACTGTCGAAATAACACCCCCAAATGGAGGAGGGTGTCTCTCAGGAATGAAGGTATTCTCTAAAAAAGCATCAAGACAAAAAAAAAAGTGGGAGGGGTAGTTTTAAAAACATACTGTGTTCTAAAGATGCCTCTGCTTTGCATCTTCGGCAGAGATCAGAAAGCGTGGTCCCGGAAACTACCTGGTTTGCGAAAACACTCTTGCCAGAAAGCGCGTTATCGTTGTGCCAGACACTCGCGCCGTTCCTCACCACGCTGCACCAAGCAAGAATAATTCGTGTCTCTCGAATACATTGCTTGCACTGAGTGCAAGCCTTCTGCAGTGTGTATTCTGCACAACCGGATTTGATTTTTTCAGGAAGAACAAATCACAATGACCACTAGTATATTGAGCGATCACGCCACGTGCAAACCATGTTAAACAGTTAAGTTTTCTGGTGTAAATGCGATGTTCTCAGAAAAAGCAAAAATGGTATGTCAAAATTCTAAAGTTGTGCAGTATATACAACGGTCTCGCGATGGTCTGCGGCAGCCGAATAAGATGTTAGAGCGCGCATGACTGATAAAGCAGAGTTGTAAAGTGAGGGCCCAAAACAAGTGCACGTAGTACCGAATATAACATTAGCCTCCCGAGACAGTATTTTGTGAAGGTCCGAGCTCGTACAAGCCAATGTCCAAATGTGATTTAGATTAGAAATATATTGTTTGACCTCCGCGCTATTTATGTGTAATTAGGAATATCATTGCATGCATCATCTCTATGTATATCTTTTTGCAGTGAGGCGTTGTGTATGGAAATATTTAGAAGAATAGCATTTATTATCTCTCTGCACATTTCGTGCATTTGCCTTCAGATCTAGTATGTGAGCACGCAGTCCTTTTGGGAATACCCCGCAACACGGTGTTTTACACTGCCAAACAACGAACAAAAAAGCCCATTTCCGAAGACGCAACAGCTGACGTATTTTCGAGTATCGTCCTCCGGTGTCGGTCACAATGCGGTTATATGAACGTCTACAGTCAAATTTATAGATGAAAATAAAAATATATTTAATTACTGACTGAATATTTGACAACATAAATAAAGGGCCGATCACCTTAAAGATATATGTCATAAATAAAGCAACCTCCAAATGATCTAATATATACTTTGAAATATTTTCCGGCGTTTTTATCCTCGATAGCCACGTCTTAATGGTTTTGGAAGAACCTTTAAGAAATGTCTGATTTTGCAGTTGTTTTAAATAACTATGTGTTCCTGACACTTATTTAACTTCTCAAACATATAGAAGTCTGTAATTGGCTCCTTTATCGGATGAACAACAATTTTGTGTGTATGTGTGCTGGACAAAAGCAAAGTACAAAGGCGCGCGTGGCGGAAATATGACGATTGCGCACACAGACCCTCAGAAAGTGACCAATTAAGTAGCTGCAATTTAAAATAGAGTATAAAATACTACTTTGTTTTATTTAACGAAAAATCACCAATTAGCAAGTGTGATGCTTATTTGCAAATTGATTTGACCGGCATCTTGTCAAGAACAAACATCAACAGCCAAGCTAGGCCGAAAATGTTCATTTGAGTACCCGCTATATTAGGCGAGATCCGATCTGGTACGAAGGTAGGTATAAATGAGAGTGAACAATTTGGATCACTCTTTTCTGCATGATTATTCACCTAGATCGCCGTGCTGAATGTAAACAATCTTGGTCATGAAAACAAGCGTTGCAAATGCCCATCACTGTTTCTATAAACGGTAGTCTGCAAGGGCTTGTCCTAAAACTTTCGTGACATTTTGAAAATAGGATTGCTTTTAGTTCAGTCGTCGTGACATACCTATATTGCAAAACGTATTTCGTAAATTAGATTTCACGATATAATGTGGCGAGGAGCTGCCCATTCCATGATTTCGTGCAATGTAAATAATTCTTAAGTTCATCATCACAATTAGGATTCAACTTTTAATACTGCCACGCAAAGTTGTACCAATCACGGGTATCTTAGGCGACCTGCCAGACTTTTTAATAACCTTTCGATTCAGGTAAAATATATGCGACTGAGGTAAACAACTAGATGCTGAGTGTATAAACCAGACCTGTTGTATGTTAATCTAGCTTTTCTTTTACTGTTTCGTCGAAAGTAAATCGATAAATTTCTTTTTGGTACGTGAAAATAAAAGTGAATTGTACGAATGATAAAGAGCTGTATAATTGCTCATTTTACGGTGGAAAAAGTGCTTATTGCCATAACAACGCGGAAATTACATTCTCATTTTAGCGGTTCAAACCGGTTCGAACCGGTTCAAACCGGTTCGAACCGTTATTTTTTGCTCTCCGGAACTGAACCGGAACCGAACCGAATGCCGTGAACCCGAACCGGAACCGAACCGATAAAAATTTCGGTTCGACACTCTGGTGCAGACTGATGCTGTCGCCATAGATGTTGCAGAAAAGTACCGACCTCAAACCGAAACTAGCGCCTTTTTGTTCGACGTGATGGGTGGGAATGCGAGAGTGCAGTCGCTGCCATCGTTTATCTATAAACGTTGGTTGCTGCAACGTGGAACTTACATTTGCGATGACTTCCAATTAAGCAACTTGGCTGTCAGAGATATCTACAGACGGCGTATGTTTCCGAAACCAGCTGACCACAAAACAGCATACACTTGAGACAATTGATGGCTCTGTACGCGCAAGAGCTTGCTTCGTTTTAAGCATGGTATTATGAGTGAACCACTGAAAGGATACGGCTTAAATCTAGTTCGTTGGAATATCTAGCAGTACGTTTCGTAAGACTTTTCATTTCCCTGGTGAGGGCGTTGAGAACGAGAGCTTTCTCAAACAAAATACGACGGGGCAAGATAGCTGCCGTTCAAATATGACTTTGCTCAAGCCTCAGGCAACGTCTCCATGTTTAGCTTTCCCGGACGCTGAGTGAATGCGTCACAGGTTTCTGCTGTGGGAGCTTTGTCGACAAATGTTCCACTTTTTTTAGACTTCTTATTGACTTTCCGGGATCCTACTGAATTCCTTTTTAAACGCACTTAGTTTTGATTATTGTCAAAAAACATTCAAAAGAAGAAATACTAAATTTTTTGTTGACTTATTTATAAAACTATTAAAAAGAAGTTGTAATGACGTTTTTCTGTAGGTTATTTTCTAAAGCAATTCAAAAAGGAAAAACAAGATTTTGTTTTGTTGACCTATTGTATTGTAGAAGAAAGAAAACTTATTGAGATTATTTCTTTATATCATTTTATAAAAAGATAAAAAAATTTTTTTTATAATATTTATGGTTTGTTGTCGTGTGCAGGGTCCGGCATGACGACGATGGATATATGGTTCTACAAACCCCTATAATTTTTTTTAACTTTTTATTGAAAATGTGTTGACTTCTTGTTCACTCTGATTACTTCCTTTTGACTTTGACTTCCTTTGACATGGTCAACAGAAAGTTTGTTGACTTTGTGTTCAAACCTTTTTGATGATTTTCTTCTGCCTGAGTCAAAAGAAAAGCTGTTGTCTTTCTATTAAATCTACGTTGATATTTTTCTGCTCACTTCCTGTTGAAAGTGTCAACAGAAATACTGCAGACGTTCTGTTTACTTCGTGTTGAAAATATTCAGTTGACTTTCTGTAGCCAGTGTCAATAGAAACGCTACAGACTTTTTGTTGACTTTTTATTGAACATGGTACATCTTGACTAAATGTCAAAAGTCACTAAGTTCCTCCATAATCTCTGACAAGTTCAGAACCGCAGGGAGGAGCTTCAATTTTCCTGCCTCCAGCGCGAGCCTTCTATCCTTGACAACTCTTCGACGTCTCGCGCCCCTCGACCTCGAGCGCGCAGTCAAAGCACGACGGAAGGCATGGGGAGCGTGCTGGAGGCCACGCGTTCAAAAAACACGCCCTGCCATTCTCACTTTGTGACTACCGTGACTTTATTGACCCTATTCAACTAGTCAACTAGTAAAGTAAAGCAAAATAACTATTTTAAAGTGGAGCAACCGCCTTGACTGGCTTAATCCTGAGTGGTGCTATGCAGAGAAGCGATAAAATTTGTTCTAGGGGCCATTTCTGTGGATGTTGTTTTAGCGACTACACGGAATTATTATTAGTTCTACCAATGCTTTTTAGTAAGAGATAGAGTCCACGAACTTCGAAACACTGTCTTCCCTTTGACAGACTTTCGAGAAGAAGATGGGACACTTGGAACCTTAGTAAGTGCTGAAGTGGTCACCGGCCGAATGATTACCATCAATATGCAGGCTATATAAGGCTCTGGAGCAGTGAACGGGACTGTGATTCTGCTGTTGAGTGCTTCATGGTGCTTGTGTTTGGTTTCCAATGCTTATTTGTGGGATGTGTATGTACCAAAGGGACACTATTTCCTGACAAAAACTCAATATATATATATATATATATATATATACATGTTTAAAAAAGTCAGTGTCTTTTTAAACGTCAATCTGCAATTCCGTCGAAAAGGAATTCAACAAAATTTATGTCAGAAGGAATTCTAAAAAGTGTCTGTAAGAAGGGAATTCTCAACAAATTAAGTGGTCAATTTTAACTAGGAGTTAAATAAGTTGTTAAAATAAAGTCTAAAAATCATTAAAAAAAAGTTTAAAAAGAAATTCAATACGATTCCAAAAAATTTTCAACAGAAATTCAAAACAAATATTAACTACAAATATTTGTAAGGGTTTGTCATGAGCCTTTCATTACACACTGGTAGGTTTCAGCGTCTGTACGGACTTATAGCGACTCAGATTTTGCAAATAAAGCACAGGTCGTCGATTCTTCCCTTCGTGAAATATCAGACGCTTACAATTCAAGCTCGCGTTTGAGTTTGTGGCCCGCGGGACGCGATTTCGAGCAGAAAATCTACTTTTTCTTTCTGTTCCGCTGTGCGAATGCCTCATCGTAGCAGACGAAGTCCCGTCGTCTGCTCTCGCTCCTCGTCTGAGCGAGGCATGACGGGATCGAATTTCAATTTCGGCCCAACGGCGCTACAGAGCCCAAAGACAACGCACAGCAAACGGCGTGAACGCTCGCCTCCCCGCGCTGTCTCGTGCTCTCGTGCACCGTCTAGGGATCGCGGGGGATTTTTCGTCAAAAGTTGCGAAGTTGAGCGCGCGCAGGGAGGAGGAAACTTTGCGGCGTTCTTTTGGTCACTCCCCCGCTACGTCAGAAAGCAAAGGATGTTTTGTTCCATGAGTTTAGCTACCTATACCTCATTTCACTTTATCTGCGAGCGAAGCCAAAGCTAGAAGCAAGAGACCAGCGCTTTTCGCGTTTCTCCCCAGCTCGCACGCTTGAGCAAAACCTGAACGCACGGAGCATTCGTGCTCGCGTTTCCAGCTGTGCCTTCGCTCGCACATAAGGTGAAACAAAGTATAGGTGTAATTAGCTGTGGGGTTGACAAACGCGATAAAGCGCCTCCTACAATTCGATCTCCTGCCCCATAGCCATGCCAGTGCTTAGTCTCAGATTTCAAACGTAGAAAAATGTTTGAACAGCAGTAGAGGCTTTATTACACGACGTTTCGGGAAGAGACTTCCCTTCTTCAAGTGTGCAGAAATACAGTTGCAAAGTGTTTTTAGATAGACCAAAGGAGAGGAGGAACATTGGAAAAAGCGAAAGAAAAAAAGTCATATATATAATAGTACAAGTAAAAACACTTGAGCACGAAAAAACTACATTCCAACAAAACACACATAAAAATAAAAATAAAAAACAATATAAAAAAGTGGTAGTTTTAAGGGGGAACACGGTCGCGGCACTCGTTTGCGAAACCAAGAAAATATATAACAGGCAACGGCCTCCGTCACGTTAGAGCTAGAGCTCCAGTTCCAGAAAGCAACAACATACAGGGGTCAAGTCGAGTGAGCCTAAGCCAGTATAACGCCGAAGGAAACGAAGGTCATAAACAAGCCCGAAGTGTGTGTAAACGGACACCAGAAATGTCACACGTGGGTGGCACCGCTCAACAGAATACCGAGAAATACTCCTTACAACGCCTCCCAGCCCAATCTCCCCCTCCCCGCAAAAAAAAAAAGGGGAAGAAGGGGGAAGTTAACGGACGACGTCCCCACATCCCAATGTTTCTGGCTCTCCCCTCAAAGAGCTCCAGCTCTCTCCCGCTCTCCTCTGCGATGGGGGAAGCGGTTTGCCTGTAGTATACTAAAAAATAAAAACTTACAACAGCCTATATAAGTTTCCTTTTGAAATGTTCATACCAAGCGGGGTTAGGGTTTTAAATTTAGATATATAAAAGGACTCTTTATTTTTGCGCGTAATATCATTTTTGAAACTGCTTTCCAGGATGATAATTTTTAGGTGCGTATGAATGTCGTGGTCGTCGGAGGTAAAGTGTTTAGCGACAGGTGTTTGTCCTTTATTTACAATGTCAGACTTATGGCCATAAAATCGCTCTTTCATAGAATTTTTAGTTTCTCCTACGTATTGCTTCTTACACAGCGTGCAGTTAATAATATATATCACGTCAGGGGGTTTTGCAGTCGATATGCTGTTTAATATTTACGTAGAAATCTGATGCGTAGCTCGAAATTTTATCAGCGGTCAAAACGAACGGGCAAAGTTGGCAAGGAGTGTTGAGGCAAGGACCACAACCGCCGCATGAATTGGGTTTTTTATATACGAGGGACATGCAACAGCCTCCCAAGATTCCGATGCTTACGAAATGTGACAAATGGTGATTCGGGAAATATTTTTTTAAGTTTATCATCGGCATGTGGGATGTTTAAATGGCGTTTCAATATGGAATTCAGTATTCAATATGGATTTCACTGAGATCGCGTATCCTTTTCTTTCCAAAAGCCAAAACCGAAACTGAGACGCTTGGCGACGCGTGTTGCAGGTACCTGAAGAACGAGCTGCCGTTTATCAGCGCCGAGCACACCGCCATCTGGGGCTGGTCGTACGGTGGCTACGTGGCGGCCATGGCCCTGGCCAACGGTGGCTCGGGGGCCCCCGGCAACGGCACCCCGCACGGCGGCGAGGACTCGCTGCTGCCGGTGTTCCAGTGCGGCATCTCGGTGGCGCCTGTCACCAGCTGGCTGTTTTACGACTCGGCGTACACGGAGCGCTACATGGGGCTGCCCAGCGACAACCTGGCCGGCTACGAGCGCGCCGACCTTATCCGCGTCGCCGCAAACCTCAAGGGCAAGAAGTTCTTCCTCGTGCACGGGACGGCCGACGGTCAGTAGGCCATTCATAATTGGTGCACGCAACAGGTGCAGATAGACGACACTGGCAGAAAACACTCTGAAAAAGAGCCTCCTGGAAACCTCGAAGGCCCATCCAACGTTTATCAAAGGGGCTGCTTCACGAACAAGCCCTGGGCGAAACACCAGCGGCTGCTTCCAGGAAACTGTTTTTCAAACGATTCGGGCAGGAAATCAATGGGCAAGCTTACCTCGGAGAACGTAAATGTCACTTGCAGCTAATTAGTTCTATATCTAATACGCCATGCAGCACATTGTCATTTGTAATCCGCCCAAGCATATTAATTAATGAGTGTCATTAGATCTGGTCACACGTAGTATTCACTTGTAGCTTTGCACGATGTCGTCTTGCACGAAACCCTGAGCAAAGAAACTCCTTTCCAGCAGCATGTGCCTTGCACAAGAGTGCCTAAAACTTTTCAAACCGAATGAAGCGTTGCACCTAAAAAAGGAGAGTCGCTCTGGAGTAGGTACAAATATAAGACTAGAGCAGAACCAAACTGATATGTACCGCATGGTTGCTCTCGGCCATCCAAACAAAGATACCTCTCGATTTATTATAACGCATACGTTAGAATGAATTCAACATCACCCACCAAGTAACGTACAAAAGTGTGATTTTGCAGTAGCAGGTGCTTCATCATATATCGTTTGCTTTTTGGTCCCTGTGTTCAATTGAAGGAGAAAAACAAAAAGTTCACTCGGCTTTCTTTTAAAATCATTATGTGAGATTAAATCAAAATTTAAAAAAATGCAATATTTGTTTGTTTTTAAATTGTTTTCCCTGCAGACAATGTCCACTTTCAACACTCCATGATGCTTGCAAAGGAACTGACAAATAATGGGATAATGTATCGAACGCAGGTGAGTGGGAAACGCTTCTTAAGTATGATTCTGTCAGTATCGATCACCTTAATATGTTTAGCTCAATAGAGATTATTTTGTGCGAAAGCTATAATAACTATCGAACACAGTCTACCACGTTGGGCTCCGATTTACGAAAGTTCATTTCGCTCGTCACCTGCGGTGAGATTGCTGGCAGAAGGTTCAACTTCCGTAATGTTTCACAAACTCAGTGAAGGCTCTGGTTTCCTATGGGCACTAACACAAGAAGCCGCATCAGGACATTGGGCGCTAGATTCCCATTGTACTTTTTTGTTCTTGTTGGAGTAATTATGCCCTTTATACAAAGTCAAATGGAATCTTTCCTAATTTCTGTTTTGCATTCTTCAGGTTTACCCGGACCAGAAACACTCGCTGGGTCAGGTGACCCTTCACCTATACCAGGCAATGGAAGAGTTCCTTGATGAGTGCTTCGAGGGCTCTGATCACGCTGTCGAGGAAGTCGGGCTCATGCAGGTCAAGGCGTCCCGATAACCACGCCCCCCACCAACCAACCAACCAATGGAGGCCTTCCCCCAAAGTGCAGCAGCAACAGACAGTCAAGGCGTCTTTTGGCCTGACTGCCGGCGGGTCGAGCTGCCCTCCTGGCAAGATGAACGGGACTACGAGTGTCACGTCAAGGAAGTCGTCCAGCGCCGTGCAGTGTCGTTGTCCGCAGAGAAGTGGGCCACCAGTGTCACCCTTAGTGGAAGCGTCGTGCTGTGACCCACCGCTGCCGACTAGGAACCTTGTGTCTGTGTCAAGCTTGGCCCGACAACTCAACATGTTTTGTAGCAGCGTGAAATTGCCATAACGAGGTCGCTTGAGCGCAGAACATGTCTTGCCAGTTAGGAGAAAGATTCGATGGAATCCAGACACGTATTTCAGTTTGGAATGTTGGGTTTACTACCAGTTTGAATAAGCAGAGTAACAGTTTAGGCCAACGGCAGAGCACAGAGCAACAAGAAAATCTATGTTTGGTTTTGTATACGAGGTGTGTGCCCACAACACTGATACAGCGGAGTCTTAAGGCTCTTGACGCAGTGCGTAGGTGACCGCAATGAACATTCTGGTGTACGTCTGGTGTAGCGTTCACTGTATAGATGACATGGTGAATAGGTCAGCACCGTCACCTAAAGTCATCTGACGGAACATTGAGCAGCACTTAGTTTCTCATCTCCTCTTCGTGCCAACGTAACTAAAGGTCGGCCAAAGTTTCTTTGAATGACACCTTTGGTTCGAGGCCTTTGAGGCCCCGGCACTGCGCTGCAGCTGAGACGGCCTTCTCTCGCACACCCAGCCATATCCAAGACGATCGCCTCCATGTTAACGTTGACAATACATTCAAATGACTTCCCTTCACATACTGTATACTTCCAGTACGTCATATACATTAACAAGTCGAAGCAAAGCAAAAAAAAGACATCATTCCTTTTCATGTAGTTGCATCTAGAAGTTTTGGGAGAAGAAAAGACGCCAACATGTGCGGTGTACATATAGAGTAGGAGTGATAAATAGGTCCCTAGTCACTCAGTCCACTGCGGACTGGTTTAAATATTTTTGCTAGGGAATCCCGCCCGAACGGTAGCGCCTTTTTTTAGCATTGCAAGGGTGACGCGCCATTCGTCTTACTTCTTCTCATAGTGCACAAATTTATCTCTGGCATCCATCGAGTCAAGCCGGAAGGTATCGTTAGGTGCGGACGTGGCACAAAAATTAGATGAAAGGCACTCACTCAAATTGTATTAGACGACGAATTGCGAAGTTCCTTCTGTTTTACGGGAATTTTTCGATCCGGTTGGTGGCGCGAGTGATAGATAAACAAAAACAAAGTGACCACTGTTTGAAGTGTAGTGTGAGTAAATCTTGTTCAGAAAAAAAAAAGAAAAAAAAACTAAACGTTACTAAAATTGAATTACGTTTTCGTCCCGTAGCGCTCTGAAAAGACAAAAATCGAACACGGGTTAATTTTGTGCGATTTTAGTGCGTTCGGCGTTTAATGTCGAACGCATTCCTCATAACGTAAATAATGTGACGAACTTATCACGATATATTTACGACTGTGCACAACTATTCTGACGTTGCTACCATCCTAACCTTGAGTACCCGTTGCAGAAGCTCGGAATTGCGTGACTAATTTCTCACAGAGAAAAGATGGACCCAATAATTAACAGCAATCCACTGGTAATCCCAACAGTTTCAAAGTTCTTTTTTTTAATTAAGTTCCTCATTTGATTATACAAATATACTCAATTGGAAGCCCTAAAAACAACTGCAAGGGAGCTGTAGTGAGTGCTGCATTCTAACACCGTATTCTATAAACAAAATTGAGTTACGCCTTAAGCCTCATCCACATGGTGCGATTTTACTTGCGATTTCGCAATTGCAACATCGCTCGTGCGAGAAAAAAAAAGCTTGGGGGAAGTTGCGTTGCCAAACTTCGCAGTTGTGAATTCATAAGCAAAATTACACCATGTGAATCGGAGCTTGAGCATGCCTACGCGGCGGCGTAAATGGTGCTACACTGCAAGTTTTTAATAACTCAAGCTTTAACAAAACCACAATGATATAAGCCACAATCTAAAAGGTTAATAGTCTTCAGAGTTATCCGACAGTATGCATGTTTAGAGCAATAAAGTTAGGGAAAATAGAGTATCAAGATAAATATTTGCACACCAAAATAAATTGAACATGTCGGTTTCATTTTTTTAATGTAATGTTTAATTGCTAAAGAGACGTTTAAGCATTTATGGGGTAGTGCCTTGATTAGACACTAAGAAATTGCTACATATTTTTTATAAGCGCAATCAATCGAAATTATAAAAAAGGCGAATGCACACAAATGGCACTTTTATGATATGGCACCATGTATTCGTGACACCGCATACTCAGTTATTTCATGATAAATCAAATTCGGCCGCTAAAACCTCTCGTAAGAGAAGTCTCCGTGAAATGTTTCGGCAAAATTTTCACCAGTACGTAGTAATATTTCATTAGAGAATTCATGCAATGGTTCCGCCACTACGACCCAATGAACTATCCAACTTTCATTCGGTATTAGTCGAGCGCACAATTCACTGATATCGAACGGTTTTTTGGTCATCTCTGCTTGAAGGGATCCAGAGACGATCTTGACTTGGTCCTGACCACTCTTCGGTTCTTAGATAGCATCTTCTGAAGTGCGCATTTATCGCCCCTCCGAGGGAACGGGTTGTCGCCAAGGGCCAAGGAGACAGCAATGCGATAGCCGAGATTTGTGATACTCTTGTTCTTCATTTGTCTCCTATTTTCTAGTATGACCGCGTGTACATATATACATATATATATGTATATACATATAATCATATATATAAATGCCCCTCTAGTAAGTCGTGTTCCAGTTACCTCGCAGCAGACATCTATGCAGTAGTTTCTAAATACTACCAATTTTGAGCAAAGGAAACGCAGGAAACGTGCTTAAAGGAACTGGCGGGCCAACTCCCCTCCCCTCTCCAGCCCAACGAACCTACGAGGACAGGCATATCCTTGCTAGCAACCTGTCCTTTTTTTATCTCAGTTCCTCCCTGTTTTGTTACCGCAGGAAAAGCAGCTGAACGAATACACTGAGGGTTGCCTGCGGAGGTAGGCCTTCCGTTGACGCTTTCTTTTAGGACGCCCCGCCCCCGTCGTTCACCGCGGTCCAAGGCTAGCGCGAAACCCCTCGCCCCCGTCCCAAACTTCCGCGATTCACCCGTCATCATCATCACCAACAATCCTGCGTGCTCGTGCCGTCACTTCGATTAAATACGACCTACTACAAACACCGACGTCATCTAGTACTTTGTCTAGCGGACGCAGCCTTTTTAAGCAATTGTTATGTTCTCTTTTTCCACTACAGCTAGGACTACGAGAGTGTGTATCTAGGGTGCGTCTTGAAGCCTTAGCCCAACCTGAGAGTCGAAGCAGGCGAGTGTTGTTTTCTCGCGCGTTGTTTTCGTTCTCTTCCCCGCGGAGTGGGCCCTCTAGGAGGTCAGGAGAGCTTCCCTCGCGTCGGTCAGTAGATTGTAGGATTCGAAGGTGCTCCGTCGGAGACAACCCCGACAACTGCTCAAAAGGCTGAGAGGGCGCTGTGGAACACTCGTTAACATTACCTCGACCACTCGCAGAGTACCGCCATCAAAACGAACCACTCTGAAATAATTCTTCCAAGCGAGCCGCGGTTGGCTAGAGTAGAGGAACGATGCAGACGAAATCATCAATAAAATGTGCTGACTCTTCGGCTTGAAAAAAAAACACAAAAACAATAACCTGGTGCAGCCGGCAGGCGCAGACTTTCGCTGGCTATGGCTGGAACCCACGATACAATTCCCGCAGCTGCGGCACCCGAATATTTCCCATACCTGCGAGAGATTGGAAACGAACTCGCTATCATATGAGAATGATAATAGAAATAACTCATAATGACCGTCTTCGATTCCGATGGCGAGCGCATATAACGGTACTCTATCTCATAACGAGGAACCCCATTCGTTGTATTTTTTTCTGGTGTGAAAGGTCACACCATGTGCACTGCAGCTGAAATCATGATTACTTAGCACGGCTGTCGCCTATGTCATAGTACGCGGCACAGAAAAAAAGAAGTCGATCATAATGCCGCCCTTTTCCGAGGTTCTTTCACATGGATCTACATCTTCCTGGAATCTATCAATACGCAGCCTCATAAGCAATGCGTTAATCAAGCCTAAGCTTTACAGTCTTCAATTAGATTTAGCGTCTACCATATCGCACTTATTCAGATTAAGAAATCTTGACTAGACACAGCGCTATACCATATATTATACACATTTAGGTCGCAGCAGAGCGTCGAGCAGTGTGGTCGCTCTGTAGTGATAGAATGCAGTTCTTGAACTTGTTATATACACGTTTTTCTTGTTTGCTTTTCGCTTTTCGGGACAAATTGCACTTTGCCACGTGATTACCCTTTGTTGGCAATAAACAATGACTGGTTACAGAAGTTTGTCTCCGTGCAATTGATTTTTCTCTATTCTCTACTCAATTCCCGAGGTCATTTCCAGCATTGGAAGGAACTGGAACGTGCCTTCTAAGCCTGGTGGCACAGAATTGGTGTTGTAAGAAACTCTCAACACGAAAATTTAAGAAGTTACTAGATAGTTGACGCCGGCTTCTTGAAGAATTTAGAGTAGTATTTAAGTTGCCAAATTAGGAAAGTGTGTTGATTACATTACCATATCTTAAACTGTGGTTAAATTTTTTTCTGGAATGCTAACAATTCCGTTGACATCTTCAGGGGAGAAAGAGAACTCTACTTAGAGACACTTCACTAAAAATTACCTTTTGAAGACCGAAGCCTGGCACTAATAAAGAAAGAGAAAGACGAAAAAGCTGGAGTAGAAGGAGTCTGGGAAATCTTTTAAATACAAAACCTCCTGGTTACAAGAATTTCTGTGTTACAAAAACACTTTTTGTTGCAATAAAAATAATCGGGACTACATTCTAACGAACACGTCAGTGCCCCAAGGATCTGTCGTATCCCCTTTGCTCTTCAACATAGGAGCTTCAATCCTGTATTGACGTATCTTCAGGCATTAAACTAACTTGGTTAACGGATGTCCCCCTCTTGATTGATGCAGCAAATAGTGCAATTTTAGCCTTCCTAGTCAATTGTGACTTATCAGTTCGATTGCATACTGACACCCAGTTGAAACCTCAGGTTATCAACCTAAGGTATTTGGCCATAATATACAAACACAAATTAACCTGGAAAGAGCACATCGACCAGATATTCAAAGTGGCAATAGGACGATTATTTCATAATGCAAATACGCGAACGGGATTGCGACGGCGTGCTGAATTCTTATACAAGAGGTACGATCGTAAACGATATGAGCTGGAACAGTCCTTGACACTTCTATGGCGTTCCTGCCAGTTTTTGGGAGAGTTGCGGTCCGAACTAGGACTCTAATGCGAAATTGGGGTCACTTTGTACAGTTTGGCAGCGGAGTATGTAAGCTCAATATTAACATTTAGTTGTGTAACGTGTGCAAGTCAACCGGATTATAAAATTATATTCATAGTTCAACCATAAACAACATAACATTGATTATGCCTAGGTCTTCCGCAATATACAGCGACCAATGTACTTTCTCTTGACTGGCATTCCACCTCTCTTATTTCGCTTCCATAGCTAGCCGTTCGGGCGCCTTTCGATAATTTCAGCGGTCTATTTTTAGCTGCTGGATACGCTACAACCAAGGATGATTAGAATTAGTGAGGTCGTATTCAACCATTCGTATAAACGTCTCCCCTCTTCTGTGATTTCAGGAATGTTGTAAGATCACTTTAGGGCTTTTAGCGACTTGGAGGATGCGGTCATCTTTATCTCAAGTACTTTCTCGTTCTTGTGCATATGCACATTACTGATGTTAAATTATTTGGGTGCATAGCCATACTGCCATTCTTTGAAATGAGGCCTCTCTTCATTGGATTGTCTTCTTGCTGACTTTATCTCTTCCTTTTCATTTCAGCCAAGTGCCTATATCCACCAATAGGTCCTCATCATCTACAGTCGAAATGACACTCTCTATACTATGCCTGATTGCACACATCTTGAAAACTTTTGTAATACCAATTATTGTGATGCCCGACAATGTAAAAAATAGCACTAACGCGCATTCGATGTAGAATCCCGGGCGGATCTGTTTCTTCTAGCTCGAACGAAACAAAAACTTTTCTGTCAGATCACCGCTGACCACGTTGTAAGCCTTACGGATCTATACGCCGCTCCTTTTTATCTTGTCGTTGATTTATGCGTTACCACCTTCGTTATTTGGAGCAACCATTCACGATGTTGGGCGTTCCTCTCACCACGCAAAATGCATTCTCATATAAAGCAATTTTTGTTTTATGGGGGGGGGGGGGGGGGGTTCACATTGAACCTTGTGATCAATCATCCACGATTATATTGTGGAATTCAAACTATTACGCTCCTAGGGCTTTCCAATTTTAGAGCACAATATTTGCCAAAACATTATAATACTTTTGTGACCTTCATTTTAAGTACCACACTAGTCCTTGGCCTATTTCTTCCTTGAACATGCTCCAAAAAAGACAACAACGCCACTGTGATTAGAACTTGAGTACGAAACCTAACTGAACAAGACCGTTTTTACAAACCAGCGAAAATGACTAGTCTTATATAAGTGGGATCACGGAAACCCGTCGCTTCACCCAGGGGAGCCGGTTCTTGAAAGTGATCGACACATCGAAATATTGTCACCAATGGGTTGGCGAGACGGGGACTGACGAAGAAACTAAATGTTTAATAAGGCGAACTTGTGCCAAAACAAAAGAGTAATAACAGGCGTCGAAGGCGAGCGTCGATGACGGCGAAGTGGCAGGATCAAACGCTGGCGAAAGACGAGCGTACAGCCACGCGGAGCACGTTTCTTGAGAAGGAAGTGTCGCGAACATTCGAAACTAGAATGTTCGGCCCTAGAACATTCTGACCCGGAACTAACGAGAACAATCGAGAAGCTTCTCGAATAAACTAGAAACACATTTTCTAACAAATTAACAAACTTGATCTGCGGCTATCAGGCATCGAACTGGGGACGCTTAGCGTATGCATCCAAGTGCGTTAACCACTCGGCCATGCTCGTGGAATTACTCGCCCCCCTTAAAAGACGCATCGTCCCGATGCAGCGTGGAAATAAACACTACACAGCAAAATACACAAAAAAGAAACACGGCAGATAACAGAGTTACAGTTCACGCAGTTCACAGTCCTATTCGATCGTAGTACGGCTTGAGACGGACCACGTGCACAACCTCGGGTCCTGGCTGACGTCTTGTTGATGGTCGCGTTCCGTCGGGAATAACTTCGTAGTTAAGGTTCCGATGCGTCGGATGATCTTGTAGGGTCCAAAGTAGCGCTTCAGCAGTTTTTCGCTGAGACCGCGGTGACGAATCGGCGTCCACACCCACACTCTGTCTCCAGGCTGGAAGTGGACGGCACGGCTACGAAGATTGTACCGGCGAACGTCGACACGCTGTTGATCGTGGATTCGAAGGCGGGCTACTTGGCGTGCCTCTTCTGCTCGTCTGACTGACCGCATGGGCATTGTCGCTTCCGTCATCCACTGGCTCATGGGGCAGCATTGCGTCAAGCATGGTCGTCACTTTTCTGCCATGTCGTTTCTTGAACTGTGCTGTTGTAAGCAAACGTGACGTAAGGTAATACCTCGTCCCACGTTCTTGTGTACTATGTCGACGTACATGGAGATCATGTCAACGATCGTCTTGTTCAGCTGCTCCGTTAGCTCGTTGGTCTGCGTATAGTACGTGGTGGTCCGACGATGGCTGGTGTGGCTGAGCCGAAGGATCTCTTGCGTCGGTTTTTGGTTATCAAGACATCGGGGCACCATGTCGAAGGAGAATAGACTCGACGAAAAACTTGACGACTTCCGCCGCTGTTTTCGACGGAAGGGCTTTCGTCTCCGAGTACCGGGTGAGGTAATTTATGGCAACGATTATCCAGCGGTTCCTCGACGTCGACGGCGGGAAGGGCCCAAGCAAATCCATTCCAAACTGTTGGAATGGCATAGTTGGGGCCGATATCGGTTGCAGGAGTCCCGCAGGTGTCGTCGGAGGCTTTTTACGCCGTTGTCCCTCGTGACACGACCGTGTGTACAGATGAACAGTCTTCGGGAGTCTTGGCCAGTAGTACGTCACAAATCCGGGCAAGAGTCCTGCTGTAGCCGAGATGTCCAGCCGTTGGGTCGTCGTGGCACACTTAAAAAATTTCTTCTCGGTGGCTGGTAGGCACAACCAGCAGCCAGAATGTTTGGCAGGTTCCGAAATTGTTTCTGAAGAGCACGCCTCGCCGCAGGACAAAGCTTGATAGGTCCCGAGAAAAGACCCGTGGAGCTGAGCCACTCCGACCTTCGAGGTGGTCGATCAGGGAGCGAAGTTCCGTGTCATCTCGTTGAAGTGCCCCCATGTCGGTAGCGTTAACTACGCCAAGAAAACGGGCGTCGTCATCGTCGTTGGCGCCTGCAATCGGAGGTTCGACTGGAGCCCTAGACAAACAGTCAGCGTCATTATGCTTGCGGCCGGACTTATGCACAATGGTTACGTTGAATTCGTGCCGTCAAAGACCCCAGCGGGCGAGGCGTCCTGACGGATCCTTGAGGTTTGCGAGCCAGCAGAGGGCGGGGTGGTCTGTGACCACGCGGAACGGGATCCCGTACAAGTACGGACGGAACTTGGTTGTCGCCCAGACGACAGCAAGACATTTCTTGTCGGTCTTTGAATAATCTCGTTCTGCCTTGGACAGCGTCCGGATTGCGTAAGCGATTACTCTCTTTGCCCCTTCTTGTCGCTGAACGAGTACCACACCGAAACCGGTATTGCTGGCGTCCGTGTGGATTTATGTTTCCACCAACTGATTAAAATGTCCGAGGATAAGGGCAGCTGAAGCCTTTGCTTGAGTTCGTCAAACGCTTGTTCTTTCTCCTCTCCCCACTGGAACTGCACGTCGTCCTTCGTCAGATGCTTCAGCGGTGCATAAATCTGTGCAAAGTCACGAACGAAACGTCTGTAGTTTGCGCACAGCCCAATGAACCTTGGGACTGCCTTCTTGTCCCATGGCTTCAGAAATTCGGCGACAGCGGACATTATTGCAAGATCAGGGCTTACATTCTAAGCACTCACGACGTGGCCCAAGAATTTCAGCTCACCCTAAGTGAACCGACACTTGGAAGGCTTGAGTGTCAGCTCAGCAGTCTTGATAGCCCGTAGCACGGCTTGCAGTCATCTCAGGTGCTCGTCGAATTCGCTTGCGAACACCACAACGTCGTCGAGGTAGACGAGAGAGCTCTGCCATTTCAAGCCCGAAAGGACGGTGTGCATAACGCGCTGGAAGGTTGCCGGCACTGTGCACAGCCCGAACGGCATTACTTTAAATTCATACAGTCCGTCCGGCGTGACGAAGGCCGTCTTCTCGCGATCTCGTTCGTCGACCGCAATCTGCCAGCACCTGCTCTTCATAAGTATCAGGCGTGGCGCAGCCGGTCAAGGCTGTCGTCGATGCGGGGCAGCGGATGGACGTCTTTTTAATGCGAAAGCATTAACTGTCCCATGGAGCGAACCGATGTTATCAGCTTTGAAGCCGCACCAAACGGCACCTTCGCCTGTCCTCATGCCGTCTGTAGCAGAAATCTGATGGATAGGCTCCCATTGACTGGCGCGCGTCATCAAGGAACGAGGCTCCCATTGGGCGCGTTCAGTAGCGGCTCCGGGAGTCAAGGAGCTCGCGCACCTTCCATTAGACGGCAAAAGTGACTTCCGGGGCACGTTGCCCCGGAGTAAAGGGGTCGCGCTCTCGCGCACCGAGTTCTGAGACGGTATACGCGAGGAGTGAAAGGAGCGCAGTATGACGTATTTCCGGATCGCTGACAAAGTTCAGGTGCTGAAAGAGAAAAACAAAATGGCGAGAGAAGCTGCGTCGGCTGCGGCGTGGGTCTGCGGTTTGCTCGCTTTTGTTAATGAAAAGTTCTCCAAGTAAGACGAATAACGCGTTCGAGTTTCGTTTCCAGCTCGGGTTATTCTCAGAAAATGCCTTGTGCCGTATTTCGTTTGTTTCGGACATGCTAATAAACCACGTAAACATTCATTCGACACCGTGTTTTGTTCACCTTTGGTTGGAAACTAGGTGATTATCGACGATAGTCCTGTTTTTGCTGAACAGAGTAAGGAAGGGTAGGAACGTGACTTTGGTGCGCGGTTGGATACTCACGCAGAACATGATCCCGATCAATGTTTTGTTTGCGTAGCCGAATCGGTGTCTATGCGAGTATGAGACGGTGGCTGACACTCGCTTCGGCCGAGCAAAACCTTGACCGCCATCTAAGGCCGACTTCCCATGTGTATTTATTTATTTATTTATTTATTCACAATACCTTACAGGCTCTTTTCCAGAGCATTGAGTAAGGGGGGTATTATACACATAATTTCACAAAAGAAAATAGAACAAACGCACATACAGTCTCACACAAATTTGTCATGTAGGCACAGCATACAATGAAAACCCAGCTAAGTACAAATTTAGAAAAAAGAAAACAATAACAAAAAACACTGGACTGATATAAAAAGTTGTCAAGTTACACAGAAACAGATTTAAGCGGAAGCGCATTGCTTAGAAAATAAGATTCAAGTTTAGCACGGAACAGTGAGGTCTCGGCAATAGTGACTATGGATTCGGGAAGGTCGTTCCATGCGCGGATGCCACGTGGTACAACTGAGTTAATAAACGCGTTGGTTGACCCAGTGAGGTGTTGAAAACTTTTACTGTTAGTGGTTCGATGAGATGATCTATTAGGGGGTTTAAGGAAAGTAACGCTTGAAAAACGATTGTTATAATAGAACTTGTGAATTAGGCACAGAGTAAAAATGGTTCGACGCACTTCGAGTAATGGCAGGGAACATTGATGTTTTAGGAGAGAGACACTCATGCTATATGAATAGGAAGATGTTATAAAGCGTGCTGCTCGAGTCTGGACTTTTTCAATGTGCGTGGTTAGGTATTTCTGATGAGGGCTCCAAATCGCGGCAGCGTATTCGAGTTTAGGACGGACATATGTTTCGTAAGCGAGTTTGCGGAGATGGTTAGGGGCCGCTTTTAAGTTACGTTTAATATAACCGAGCGTTCTAGATGCGTCAGCGGTCACAGAGTTAATATGGGTGACCCATGAAAGGTTAGATGTAAAATGGACACCAAGATACTTGTAGGATGAACATACGCTAAGGGATGAAGTGCCTAATGTGTATGGGAACTGTGAAAGAGATCGTTTGCGAGTGAAGTTCATTACTTGGCATTTGGATTTATTTAGTGTCATTAGCCATTCTTCGCACCAGTTGTTAATGCGATCAAGATCATGCTGGAGTAGTACGTGGTCATCTGGAGTGTTTATTTTTCTGTACAAGACACAGTCATCCGCAAACAAACGCACATTAGAAAACAATGCATTTGGGAGGTCGTTTATGTAGATAAGAAATAACAAAGGACCCAGGACGCTGCCTTGCGGAACGCCAGAGGTTACATTAGTAATGTCAGACTGAAAATCACCACAGACAGTATACTGAGAGCGAAACGACAGAAAGTTGCGAATCCATGAGAGGGTTAAAGAATCAAGGTTAAGTGACGAAAGCTTAGACAAAAGGCGACAGTGGGGAACGCGGTCGAATGCTTTAGAAAAGTCCAGAAATATTGCATCGGTTTGAGAGTTAGAGTTCATGTTAAGATGTAGGTCATGGGTGAATTCAAGCAGTTGTGCTTCACAGGAAAGGCCTTTACGAAAACCATACTGATGTTTATAAAAAAAATTGTTAGACTCAAGATACGATGCAACATGTGAAAAAATTATATGTTCAAGTACTTTGCACACAACACTGGTTAAAGAGATGGGGCGGTAGTTCTCTGCGAGGTGGCGATCTCCGTTTTTGAAAACAGGAACGACCTTCCCTATCTTCCAGTCGTCTGGAAGTATACCGGTGGACAATGATTGTTGAAATAGTAGACCGCAAATTTCACTGGATACGCGTTTTGTATTTTTAAGAAGCTTAGAGTTAATGTTATCTGTGCCAGCCGATGTAGTAATATTTAGGTTATCTATAATATTTTCAATTCCCGAAGGTGATACGGAAATAGGACTCATGAATTGATAGCTAACGTCATTAATAACGGGCACTGTTGACGTATCCTCCTGCGTAAATATAGATGCAAAATGGTTATTCATAACAACAGGACATTCAACGTCAGAAATGGTGTCACCTTCCCGGTTAGCCAAGGATATTTTATTTGTGGTTTCATTTGGTGCGATAAGCTTCCAGAATTTTTTAGGGTTGTGTTTGAGGACGGATGGTAGGTCACAGTTATAAAATTTTCCTTTGAATTCTCGTAGGCGATTAACATAAAGTTTAGCACATATGTCGTAATTGGACCAAGCATGTTCTGTGTTGACATGCCTGGCAGCTCGAAATAACCGTTTCTTCTTGTTGCGCAAGGCTTTCAATGTTTTGTTAAACCAAGGCTTGTTGCTATCGGAAAGTATTTTAAAGCGTGGCACATAACGGTCAACACATTCAATCATTTTGTTTTTATATAGCAACCAATTCTCATTTACTGTGCGGCTCCAGAAATCCACAGAAAAGCTGTTTAAAAACACATCAAGTTCGTCATTCATTTGAAAATAATCAGCTTTATTGTAATCAAGTATAATCTTTGAAGTTGTTGAGTGTTGCGGTGAGCACATATCTAGGGTTATGTGTATTAGTTTATGGTCACTTAGGCCATTTATGTACTTGATTGAGTTTATCACGCTAGGATGAGTCACAAGGAAAAGATCAAGAATGTTGTTCAAGCGTGTTGGTTGGTCAATTACTTGCTCAAAGTTAAAGTCGAGAGACAAATCAACGAATGCCTGTTCCTCCTGACATGATGATGAAAGCGTCGTCCAGTCAATATTTGGAAAATTAAAGTCACCGAATAGCAGCACAATAGAATCTCGAAACCTGTTTTTGATAACGGAAAGAACACTTCTTAACTCAGTACAGAAACTTTTATCATAATCTGGGGGCCTGTAACATACACCAACAACATATTTGCCGGTAGACAAAGATATGCAGACCCAAAGTATCTCTAGGTTGCTACTTAGGTTAATAACATACGAGGGCACATGATTTTTATCGCTATCATGACACCACCGCCTCGTTTGTTTAGGCGATCCTGACGATATATTTGAAAGTCATTACTCTCCGGGAAAATTTCGCTATTCAGGTTATCAGGTTTTAGCCACGTTTCTGTCAGCACAACTATGTCCGAGTCGCTATCTTCGAGAAATGCACTCAATTCATCGCGCTTAGAAAGAATGCTACGAATGTTGGTAAACGATAAGGAAAGGGGTGGTTTATATTTTTTGCACGTGTTCACGGAGGGCGGAAAAACGACGCGGGCGTGACTGCACAATCTCCCGTGTTGCTATCTTACTTCCGTGATGCAGTTAGTGTCATGATTGTACTCGTACGTTCTGTTGTCGAGTTTAAGCTTATCGAAACGTAGCTTAAAAGGAACATTTTTTTCTTTTGCAAATGCGAGTAGCCTAGCTCTTGCTATTCGTACAGCGAGGGAAAAATCTTCTCTTACTGCAAAGGGGGTGTTTTTTAGTTTAAACCCAGAAGATAGTATTTGCTCTTTATCTTTAAAACGAAGGAACTTGACAATTATGGGTCGGTTTTTTCCAGTAGCAAACTTTCCTAGGCGGTGAGCTCGTTCTATATTATCGGCTACGATGGTAATCCCGAGGTTCTCCGCGCAAAAGTTCACGATTTTTTGTTCAGATGTGCTCCACGTTTCGTTGGAGTCATCAGAAAAACCGAAGAACAATAAATTGCATCGCCTTAGTCTGTTTTCTGCGTCGTCACATCGGGTCACAATATCACTGAGCTTTTCATGAACTAGAGAAAGAGACTCATTTGAAGCCCCTTCGTTTTGAACGTCAGATGCGTTACCAGTTTTTGTTTCCAGCGCCACTACCCTTGAATACAGCTCCTGCATCCTTTCGTCCGTCGTCTTTTGCTTCTCTTTGAGTTCTTTCATTTCTGAGAGCATACTAATTTGACCTTGCTCTATCCTTTGAACTGTGGCAAGTACCGTTGTCAAGATGACGTCAGCGCTTAGAGTGGAGACAACGGGCAGGTCATCCGGCCCCGGATTGGCCTCCACGTCGCCGCACATAAGCAACATAATACCCCTCAGTCCAGCGGGCAACAAGCCTTCACACCAAAAACGAACGCGCCGGGAAGGTTCAAGCCAGTGGTCGGGGCACGACACTGCTAACAGACAGTAGTCACTCGAACGATAGCAAGCAGCAAACTCCAAATAACTAACCTGGAGCAGGAATATGCATGAGCGTTCCATTCCGGATGCAGTGTCGTGCCCCAAAGGTAGCTCGAAGTGGGCGCGCTTTTGTAGTCCAGCTGTCGTGGCGGCGGTGGCGTCCGTGGTCGATGATCGATGTTGCCAGCTGAAGTGATGAAAATCCTCCAGGTCTGGTGGCATACGATGTTTTCCCGCCGTAGTTTGCCCGCGCCAGGCGGGCCTTAGACCGGTGATGTCCGTGCGTAGCGGTCCAGCGTCCACGCCTTCGCCGAAGAGGGTCCCCAGTAGTACCTGGAGCAGGAATATGCATGAGCGTTCCATTCCGGATGCAGTGTCGTGCCCCAAAGGTAGCTCGAAGTGGGCGCGCTTTTGTAGTCCAGCTGTGGTGGCGGTGGCGTCCGTGGTCGATGATCGATGTTGCCAGCTGAAGTGATGAAAATCCTCCAGGTCTGGTGGCATACGATGTTTTCCCGCCGTAGTTTGCCCGCGCCAGGCGGGCCTTAGACCGGTGATGTCCGTGCGTAGCGGTCCAGCGTCCACGCCTTCGCCGAAGAGGGTCCCCAGTAGTACCTGGAGCAGGAATATGCATGAGCGTTCCATTCCGGATGCAGTGTCGTGCCCCAAAGGTAGCTCGAAGTGGGCGCGCTTTTGTAGTCCAGCTGTGGTGGCGGTGACGTCCGTGGTCGATGATCGATGTTGCCAGCTGAAGTGATGAAAATCCTCCAGGTCTGGTACCATACGATGTTTTCCCGCCGTAGTTTGCTTGCGCCAGGCGGGCCTTAGACCGGTTATGCCCGTGCGTAGCGGTCCAGCGTCCACGCCTTCGCCGAAGAGGGTCCCCAGTAGTACCCGGAGCAGGAATATGCATGAGCGTTCCATTCCAGATGCAGTGTC